>WWET01002630.1:58323-84337 GCA_011038615.1 Limnodynastes dumerilii | reverse complement strand
CCCCAGGGGGGGGGTTGGGGGGGGGGGGGGCTGTCCCGTTCCCCTACAGGTAAAAGTGAGGATTCCAAATTCCGTACGCTAGTCTGCTTCCCTGGCCTGGTCCAGACCCCTTCTTGTTTTCAGCACGTGCGGGGGAGGGTCTATCAGTCCGCTCAACACAGGGGAGGGACCTCCCTCTGTCACTCCCTCTCTCTTTGCACATATGTGTGATGATGCCTTTATGCAGCCTTAAGTCACACAAGCGAATCTGCGGACCACCCTCCCCCCAAAACAACCCACTTACGCATTTTGCTTGTGACAGACACGAGTCTGAATTCGGTCTCTTATTGGTAAAATTTCTAACGTAAAGGCTGCTATCACGTTTTTAATCGTTATCAATAGCCACATACACAGATTGCTGGGTGCTTATCTCTACCCATATGCAAGTTGACAAATTTGCCCATTGTGACGTGTAATATATCTGTATATATCATTATCTATAAGAAGTGCTGCCTCTATGTATTAGATGAGCATTGCATATCTGGAGATTGCCATGCTCTCTACATGTACATTATTTAGTCATATCAATAAATGATTGATTCGCTGCTATACTAAAAAAGACTTTGTCCTGGAATATTTCCATAACAACGCGGAGTGAATTTACGCATTTCAATGCTGGAGAAGCTCAGACAGACTTCTCCATGTCAGGAGCAGTACACGATTGATGCGCTGCAGATGCACAAGAAGTCACTGGACCAGATCTAGGGTTAGTAAGAAGAAATCAGGTGGAAATTTACACCTGGGTCAAACCAAGATGATTTCAGGGGGAAATTATATTCACTCTCTGTATGCAGGTAGAATACTTTTAGCACACAGATATTAATATTACACTGTTATTTATACTTGTACTAGGAGACATCACTTTTCATCTCTAATACTATAATATTATTATTACACACCGATACTGACCAGCGTTACTATTACACTGTTATTTATACTTGTACTAGCAGACATCACCTCTCATTTATATTATTATTATATTATTACACAGATACTGACCAGCGTTACTATCAAACTGTTATTTATCACCTCTCATCTCTAATACTAATATATTATTAATATATTATTACACAGTTACTGACCAGTGTTACTATTACAGTTATTTATACTTGTACTAGGAAACTCTGTAATACTAATTTATTATTATTATATTATTACAGATACTGACCAGCATTAGTATTATACTGTTATTTATCACCTCTCATCTCTAATACTATTATATTATTATTGTATTATTACACAGATACTGATCAGCATTACTATCACACTGTTATTTATACTTCTGCTAAAACTCTTTGCAAAAGATGAAATCTGCATCCCCTGCAATTCACCACTGTTTTGCCTGGGTGTAACTTTCCACCTTATTCTCTTCTTATTTTCACACTCTGGATCCAGACAGTTATCTCTGACTGTTGAGGGGGGAAAAAAAGACTTTTGTCACAGTAAAGTTGGAGACATTTGGCTGGCAGCGATCCCTGCCTCCATCTGGTTGGATCAGAGACTCTTACATGTTCTTGTGATGTTATGACACGCACATTTGGAATATCACGAGAACATTAAATTCACATTCCAATGGACACAGAAGGGCTGAACAGCAAAACAAGGAGCATCTGGGCCGGGTGGTAAATCCAGGGCAAACAAAATGAGTTGAGAGACAATGTTTTGTGACTCAACTCTAAATTAGAGTTGGAAAATAATAGCTGTTTAGAATGTGTGTGCAATATTAAAAAGACAGTATTTTCCCTGCCTTCATATCACAGAAACACGGCTTTCCCAGGTGTAATGTTGCACCATTTCGTGCAGTTACGCTTGCCCCTCAATCGTTCCTGCAATGTTAGGGCTTAAGGGGTTGGGGTTGGGGTTAGGGTTAGGCTGCAGGGCATGGAGGGTTAGGGTTAGGCTGTGGCGTATGAAGGGTCACGGTTAGGCTCAAAGGCATGCAGGTTTAGGGTTGAAAAAAAAAGTAAATTTAGGGTTAGGCTGTGGAAAACAGAGGGTTAGGGTTAGGGGAAAGGTCAACAAAAAATAGCTAAGCAGCAAGGCATAAAGGGTTAGGCTGCGGGGCATGGAGCGGAAGGGTTAGGCTGCCGGGCATGGAGCGGTAGGGTTAGGCTGCCGGGCATGGAGCGGTAGGGTTAGGCTGCAGGGCATGGAGCGGTAGGGTTAGGCTGCAGGGCATGGAGCGGTAGGGTTAGGCTGCGGCGTATAAAGGTTCCCGGTTAGGCTGCAAGGCATGGAGGGTTAGGGCTGAAAAAAAAGTAGGTTTAGGGTTAGGCTGTGGAAAACAGAGGGTTAGGGGAAAGGTCAACTAAAAATAGCTAAGCAGCAAAGCATAAAGGGTTAGGCTGTGGGGCATGGAGGGTTATGGTTAGGCTGTGAGGCATAGAGGGTTATGGTTAGGCTGTAAGGCATAGAGGGTTATGGTTAGGCTGTGGGGCATGGAGGGTTATGGTTAGGCTGCAGGGCATGGAGGGTTAGGGTCAGGCTGTGGGGCATGGAGGGATAGGGTTACACTGCAGGGCATGGAGGGTTAGGGTCAGGCTGTGGGGCATGGAGGGATAGGGATACGCTGCAGGGCATGGAGGGTTAGGGTCAGGCTGCGGAATTAGTGTTAAAGCTGAAAAAAAGGTAGTTTAAATTTAGACTGTTGTAAACAGAGGGTTAGGATTAGTAAAGGGTTAAAAGTAGGGTTAGGATAGGGTTAAGGAGAGGGTTAGGATAGGGTTAAAGAGAGGGTTAGTATAGGGTTAAGGAGAGGGTTAGGATAGGGTTAAGGAGAGGGTTAGGATAGGGTTAAAGAGAGGGTTAGTATAGGGTTAAGGGGAGGGGTAAGGAGAGGGTTAGCTAAAGCTGCTTACCTTACAGTGAATGACTCTTCATGACTCCAGTCGCATCACCGCCGATGTCTACAATGGAGATTGCCGGCAGTCTGCATCCAGCTGCTGCTCAATGGTCTTCCGGATAAAAGAAACCCATTATTCCGGCAAACCCCATCCCTTCTGTAAGATTGTCATGAGTGGAACGGAGCTCGGACCGGGTGGAAACTTTGTACCAGCCTCAGAACGCGCCGCTTTCATAATTCCACAATCCCTTTTTATGGATTAAAAAGAAAAAAAATATCGGAATAGATAAATGGCTTCTGTTATTCAGCGAGTGGAGTACAAGCGCCTCGCCTGCTCGGCCGCGGACAACCTACTTTCCTGGGCGAAAAACCCCCTTTGGCGATGCAGATGTCAGATCTCATTGTAACGCGGATGAACAGCCGGTTAGTTAGAATACCGGGAAATGGAGCGAAAGAAAAGGGTCACGTTTCATGTTCCCAAAACTTCTATCAAAAATGTACTATTCGCACGGATCAAAAACACAAATTCTCTCTTTAGAATTATATCCTACCGTACAATCCTTACTTTGTCTCTCTCTCTATATATCAATCTATTACACACTGCGCGGAAGACGCTACAGACACTACAGAAGTGCGAGGGAGAGAAAGGGAATTTCAATAAAGTTTTTCAATTTCAATAAAATAAAATAAAAGCATCACTCCAGGGGTCAAAGGTCCAAGCAGGATTAACAGAAAGTGACAGCAGATAAGAGCCACATGGCCCATCTGCCCAGTTGTTTATTCCAGTTGTTTATGTAAAACTCTACTGACCCTATACCCTATTTACCCTCAATTTAGTTTGAGATTTAGGATATCCTTTGATTTATCCCAAGCATGTTTACACTGTTCTACTGTGTTACCTGTACCCCCTCAGATGGGAGGTTATTCCTCTTATCTATCACCCTTTCAGTGAAGTCATTTTTCCGCACATTTCCTCTGAATCTCCCACCCTCCAGTTTATATTCATGCCCTCGTGTTCTATTACACCTCTTCCTTTGAAAAATGCCCCCTCCTCTAGATGGTCACAACCCTTGATATTTGTGAAAGTTGCTATCATATCACCCCCCTCTCCCTTCTCTGCTCCAAGCTCTACATGTTTAGTTCCTCTAGTCTGTCTCTGTATGTTGTGTGACACATTCCTTGGACCATTTTAGTTGCTCTTCTCTGCTCCAAGCTATACATGTTACTTCCTCTAGTCTTTCTTTGTATGTTGTGTGACACAGGCCATGCACCATATCAGTTGTTCTTTGCACAGTCTCTAATGCAATTAGAGACTCCAGAACTGAACACAGTATTCTAGGTGAGGCCGCACCAATGACCTATAAAGAAAGTGACATTACTACTCTCTCTCTCTGATACCGATTCCTCTCCCTGTACACCCAGCACGTGACTGGCCTCTCCCATTGCTTTATTACATTACTTGGGCACATAGGCCCGGATCCAGAACTATGGCCGTCTTCCACAGACGGCCGTAATTTGCTGAAAGATAGCTACTGCGCATGCGTGGTAGCTATTGTACGTATGCGTAGTAGCTATTGTACGTAATCTGCGTATCGTTTCAATACGTAGATTGCGTATATGCGGTCTTAAAGACCACAGACGGCCGTAGTTCTGGATCCGGGCCATATTCATTAATGTATCTATTGTTTATGTACCCTTGAGAGGCAGACGATTACAGACACTCTGTATCATGTTGGCACCTTCACATTAGACAATTGTCCGTATCCTGTAGAGGTTTTGCAATACATTTCGTAACACAACAGATATCAATTCTGTGAAAATAATGATACGTCTATTAACTCATTTATTAATTACACTACACCCCGTCACAATTACTGTTATTTAATGAATGCACCCAGTATGCAAGTGCAAAAATGCAATACACTAATAAGATGTTCTGGTCTCCTTTATTATTTATTTCCACTACTTAGAGGGCCAGATTTACTAAGCTGTGGGAATGTTGCCCATAGCAACCAATGAGATTCTAGCTCTCACTTTCCTGTTACATACTAGAGAATGTCAGCTAGAATCTGATTGGTTGGTATGGGCAACATCTCCACTTTTCCTTTCCCGTAGCCCATAGTATATTACCTCTAATAACACCTAGGAATAAAAATCTCCAATGCACTTTATAAATGTCTCTGATAACATAGCGCTGGATCTAGACTGGGGTTTAACGGTGGAGTGTAAACGGGGAGGTGTCCATTGCGCCGTACATAGACTCATACGGCGAACGGTAAGACGACACACATGGTAAAACATAAAATGTACAAAAAGTAGCAAATACAGTGATAATGGACCGTATTCAGACTTGACCTTACACATGTTGTGTGCGTAGGTTGGCGTCTTGAGTCTAAATACGGTCCCCAATGTGACAGCAACGTGATGTAGAGGTATTGTGCTACACTAAGTAAGGGGGGAGCAGAAGGGGACACCAGGAAGAGGGCTTTGAGGAAGCACTTGAAGACCTACAGAGTTGGGGATAGCTTGACAGACAGAGAAAGTTGGTTCCAATGTAGTGGTGCAGCGCGGGAGAAGTCTTGGACACGGGAGTGTTAGGTGGTAATCAGCTGGGAGGTGAGACGACTGGAGTGCATGAGAAGGAATAGGAGAGGAGATGAGGAGTAGAGCTGCCCTATAGATCTCAACATTGGAGGCTAGGGATAGTGGTAGTCAATAAAAAGAGGAATGGCCCAGAAATGTAGGAGGTGTGGCCATCCCAAACTGAGGGAGCCCTATCACTCCCCATTACCAAATCACGTGACTCTCTGATTCCCAGGGCGGGATTTACTAAGCTGCGGGGAAGGAAAAGCGGAGATGTTGCCCATAGCAACCCATCAGATTCTATCTCTCACTTTCCTATTACATACTCAAGAATGTCAGCTAGAATCTGATTGGTAAATTAGTAAATGAGAAAGGTCCAGATTCACAGTTACGTAGTTTTCGTCTTGCGTACGTTGTTTTAAGAATTGAGCTACTACACAGGCGAAAACGGCGTAACTGTGAATCCGGACCTAAATCTGGTACATTAGTAAATCTGGCCCTTAGTCAAGAGGTCACCAGAAATAAAAGCAAAAAACAAAGCAATTTGCATACACCCCTTTTTTTACGATCAGATTTGAACTTTGTAAACATTGTTTTGCAATGACAATAACATCTGAGTCAATAACATAGACCTTCCCATTCCACAACACAACTAACGGCCTGTGGCTATGGGCACGTCACATGTATACATATTCTAAAAAGTAGACTTGTGACTTTGCCAGGTCCGCGAGAGGGAATAAAAACAGATCAATGGAAATTTTTATATGGAAACAATGCAAAAAAACAAAACTTTAAATTAACAAACAAATAAAAAAAACAAAAACAAAAAAAAGAGCGTAAAAATAGAACATTTAGGATTCCTTTCCCACTGCATTCTAAGGGGAAATTCTGAATGAATAGCAATCATTTAATGGAGATCCAGACTGCAAGAAAAGCTTCAAATAAACAGACACCAGGATCCTACATCACCCTCGGCGATAGAGTGGATTGATTGGTTTAGAGAAGACGCAAGGAATGCTGCAGTCGTTTGCGCGTCTGATCAGGTCGGACGTGCTGTGCGGCACACATGAAGCCAGATTTACTAAGCTGCGGGTATGATAAAGTGGAGATGTTGCCAATAGCAACCAATTAGATTCTAGTTGACCTTCTCTAGTATGTAATAGAAAAATTAGAGCTAGAATCTGATTGGTTGCTATGGGCAACATCTCCACTTTTCCAAACCCACAAGTAGACGACTGCCTAATGCTCCGGCTGCCTAGAGCTCCACCACAGCATAGACGGCTGCCTAGCACTCCCCCACAGTATAAATGGCTGCCTAACACTCCCCCAAAACATAGACAGCTGCCTAGCACTCCCCCTACAGCATAGACAACTGCTTAGTGCTCCCCCACAACATAGACATCTGCCTAGCACTCCCCCACAGCATAAGACAGCTGCCTAGCACATCCCCACAGAATAGACGGCTACCTAGCCTCCCTCACAGAATAGACTACTGCCTAGCACTACCCCACAGCAAAGACAGCTGCCTAGCACTCCCCCATAGACTAGATGGTTGCCTAGCACTCCCCCGCAGCATAGACAGCTGCATAGCGCTCCCCTACAGCATTGACTGCTGTCTAGCACTCCCCCACAGCATAGACGGCTGCCTAGAATTACCCCACAGCATAGATGGCTGCCAAGCACTCCCCCACAGCACAGATGGCTGCATAGCACTCCCCCACAGCATAGACGGCTACCTAGTACTCCCTCCACAGAAAGGGGGGCAGTCTTTTTCTTGGTGTCCACATACCAGTACTGGAAGCAGCTGCATAATATAATTAAAACAATAACAAGTAAAATAAACCTCTGTGTTTACTCATCATCCTTCTGAGTTTCGCCATCAACCACATGAAATCTGGGTTTGGCTGAACACCGGTCTTTGAAGCACAAGAGAAGCGCGGTTATGGATCCTCTCCAAACATAAAAGTCAGATTCCATTCATCCACTAAAATTATGCAAGAAAAGCACAGACACACCCAGTGATTCGTGAAGCTCACAGAGCCACTCATCTCATTAGCAGGTAAAGAAGACTGCAGACACAGGTAGAGTATCACATGACAGGAGTGATGGGACCTTACCAGGTGGAATCTTCCAAGGCTCACGCCCTTCTACCTACATACAAGCCAAACTCAACTTTTTTGCCGTAGGGGAACTTCTATATAAAAATTATTGTAAAAGATATTCAAATATTATTAGGAAAGGTATACCATAAAAAATCTAAATATAGCAATAGTAGAGCGTTACATTATTATTTATTTACAGGTTGTTATATAGCGCCATCATACATCATTACATAGCGCTTTATAGAGAACATTTCTCATATCAGTCCCAGACCCAATTGAGCTACATTCTAAGGTCCCTAACACATACACACACAGTCTAGGGCTAATTTATTCAGCAGCCAATTAACCTACCAGCATGTTTTTGGAGTGTGGGCGAAAACTGGAGCACCTGGAGGAAACCCACACAGACACAGGGAGAACATACAAACTTCACACAGATAAGGCCTAGACTGGGAATCGAACTCACGACCTCAGGGCTGTGAGACACAAGTGCTACTCACTGAGCCATGGCGCTGGCCATATTAAAAAGGATAGCAAAATTCCCCCTCTCACCTTTAAATGACTCACAGGACCCTGTCGCTTATAAATACCTCCACAAACACTCCTTGCAGCCCCTTTTCCCATTGAAATGTCTCCAAAACACTGAGAGCTGTACTTGCTGTTGAAGCCTGGACTAGGAAACATAACTCTTAGGGGTAAAGCTGGCCATATACTATGCAGATAATCGGGATAATTGGGACAATATTCCCCTAAGTAAAGGTCCCGATATTGGCACTGCTCATCTCTCCTGCTGTGACCGATCATCCTGGCTGAAGAGGGAGGAGCTTAACAGACTGACAGGAGGCCCTTGCAGCTGATTGGCTGCACAGGCCTCCTGTCAGTCTGTGCACTGTTTGGCTGGGCCGTCCGCATCAAGAACTCTTCCTGAAATGCTCCCATGCATAAGTTCCACGTATGGAATGCAAGATCGTATATAAGGGCTTATCCACGCCATTACCGTACAATCTGCATTCCGATATCACCCACCATGCATAACTCATGCGCACGGAGAGTGGGCCCGCCCTGCATGCGGATAAAGATTTACATGCAGTCACCTGCATAACTGCTAGTACTGCACGTGCGCAGTATAAATCAACAGGCGATTCATGCGACAGCCATCAATAATTCTGGACCAGCACCGTAGTAATAAGAGCTCTGCAGAACGTTGGTTACTTTAAGACGTATGTAATAGCCAGAAATAATGGCGTCAGATGTTGTAACTCCGCCCAGAAGACGGAAGAGAAATCTGCAGCTTGGGTCCAATATATTTTAACCATAATACAAAATTATCGCAATGAAGCAGTTTTTTTTGCCATTTTATCGCTATTAGGAAAAAAAAACCCTGGTCATTACACTACAGCGATTTTTAGTCAGATCATTCAATAATTGGCCGATCAGACCTATAATCGCTCTAGTCTTATCATCAGCTTAACAGCGCAAAAAGGTGCAGATTTACCCCAGGACAAAGCACATTGCAATCGGAGAGGAAGAAATTCATTTGATGATTTTTTGGGCATTCCGGGGATATACTTATTGCACACAAACCCATAACAGCTATATTTTTAAACTCCAATTTATAGTTGAGCACAAAGCATCACCTCTCCACTCATTCTGTCGACACGTTCTAAATTTGGCCTCAGATTTGCTCCTTCCCCTTTTATTGTGCCGTTACAGCCATCTCTGGTTCAGTCGCGTAGTGTACAGAAGCCTACGATAGCAGATTAATCACACTTACTACAGAAGTCTGCAGCTGGGCTAAACACACAGACTTCAGCGTTGATCAATTATATATGCTTATATCTCCGGCAACAAGGAGGATCCTTCCCACCGGGATGTATTTACAACCAAATGCTTGACACTCAAAGGTAGGCCTCATGGGATAAGGAGGAGAATAGGAGCCTGCGTCCCCATCGGGCACAAACACTCCTTAATAACGCATTCCTCCTGATTTGTTTACAAATTTCCATAGCCCCGTGGCTTATATCATTGCACAGAAAAGATCATAAAATATGCTTATGTATACAAGGAGAAAACACCTCAGGTTTAATATATCCAGAGGCTACCGCATTCCCATTAATCTATAAGCATGGCCAATAAAACACAATTGTTGTCTTACAAAGAAAAATAAACAAATTTTTAAACTTCATTACAAAAAGAAGACTCCGCTGAGAAGACACTGGGCCAGATTCAATTGCCGGCGGTATTTGAAAAATATTGCGTCGGAAAAAATACGATGCCTTTGCCGGCAATTGAACGATAAAAATACGCATATCCAATTTTTTTTTACCGCTGCGCAAAAAGAGCAGGCAGCGAAGGAGAAATTTAACGGGAAAAAAAAAAAACTTTAAACGTCGCAAATCACTTCCTGCTAGCAGGAAATGCCCGGCGCTAATGACAGGTTATTGGCCAGTGTCTGATTTTTAACGCTGCAAAATAATTGAATAGCAAAAAAAAATAGCGCCCGTTATTTTACAAAAAATAGCATTAAAAATACGCCGGCGAACGCTTTTAGCTCAATTGAATCGCGCCCACTGAGTTGGGTTTTTTTTTGGGGACTCAAATTCTGGCCAACCAGAGAGTGGCACCTGGTAGCTGGAATGAAGCGGACGAGAGCCACAGGCGGATCGCACAATAGGGACCGGATTCACAGAAAAGAATAAAATAAGTACATGCAAATTCACAAGAAATACCCAACTAAGAGACAACTCCCAAGACACTCCCCGCGTTCTTATAAATTTTAGCGGACTTCTGCCTCCATAGTGCTACCTTAACTCTCCGTGCGTATATTCGTGCGGAAGCTGCTAAGGTACGTGCGTACTTTACAAACCCTGCCCATACTGCATTATTTACAGGCCTTCCCCCATCCACTTTTCTTAACCTCCTACTTACACAGTACTGACACAGCCCTCCTTACAGATCTCATGAGACACAGCTTTCCGTGCTCAACATCTGGATCGCACATGCGCAAATCTCTACTATACGCTGCCTGCGTATATTTATATACGTTTTTAAGTGTGAATCTGGGCCTGGTGACTAAGAAGATAAACAAGTGACTCGTGCTGTCTCCCCACTGACATAACTTATCATAGAATGTGAGGGCAGATAAGAACCGCTCAGCTCAGTCCACCCTCCCCACCAGCCTTCCTGTTAGAAAAGCCTCCATCCTTCAGTTTTTATACAGAGAACACTTATCACTCATCACTCACTCAACCCCCCCCCTGGAGCCACACTCTACACCACACACATACATAGCATTCATATCTATTCAGCGGCCAATTAACCTACCAGCATGTTTTTGGAGTGTGGGAGGAAACCGGAGCACCCAGAGGAGACCCACACAGACACGGGGAGAACATTCAAACTCCATACAGATAAGGCCTAGTCTGGAAATAGAACTTATGACCTCAGCGCTGTGGGACCCGATAGAGAGTTTACATGCGAGCATTGCACGTCTTATCCAGAGCTGCACATCTCCGCAGAAACACACAACTCTGGATAGGACGTGGGGGGAAAAAAGGGCAGACGTATCCCCCTTCCCCCCCGCTGTCGGAGTTGTATGGGCAGGGTCTGTGACTATAGGGAAATATGGGGTCTTTTAATATTTCCAGTTTGGAACTGGCTGGGAGTGAACGGCCCTTTCGAAATACGGCGGTTCTCTACAGGAATCCACACTCATTAATCTAGAAGGGCACAGCACCTTCAGAGGCATCGGGCAGTATCTTCAGAAGAAGAAAAGCTGCCATTCTACCAATGGCTTGGAAACATTAGGGGGATAAGCATGCAATGAATAACAGCCCCATTAAAAAAACAAAAAACAAAACAGAAATCCCCAGGTTACTAAACGTAAACATTTCCTTATCTTAAAATGTCATTTGCTGCACGTGTGAGAGTTCCCATAATCCGTCGTCGTCTAACCCTAGGCTAAATACTCTGAATTGCAATGTCTTGTGTCGCATCGATAAATGATTCTAATAATACATTGCAAACAAAAAAAAAGGCAAACTATTTTCCCACCTATCTTGTAAATTCAATGACATATTACACAATCAGAAACAGGTATTTTGTGAAGGCCTCTTATAGACACGTGCATTCCTTCATTTCATAATACTAGGTAACAAATGGAAATATTGACAAAATTATTTGAATATGATCTTTCCTTATTGCCTGTTTGCACTACAAATAGATTTCAAGTGCTCATAATAGGGACGATACAAGTTTACCATAGCAGCTACGCTAACGGCCCTTACCTGTTTATAGGGAAAACAAGAAAGCACAGAAATGACGTCGCTTTAACCGGCGTCAATATCGCTCTCAGGATTTTTAAACGGTTTATGTTGTATCTGAAAACTCTTGAATGTTGCTGCAAATTTATATTATCTTTTCATTGCTTTTCTTTTACACCAACATCCAGAGAGATTTTGTAAAGGAGAGAAGGATTTCTTAAAACAATGACTGACTGCTACATTCTTAAATAAAAATAAATCAGATCTTCACGCAGATCTGTAAGTCCGCACGGCAGAGGGGACCCGATTGGCCCCGTCACTCCACTCATTCTTGTGCGGGGTTCTGGGCGCTTACATGTCACTCCCACGGAACTTCTTCCATACGGAACTATGCGGATGCACCGATGGTACTTTTCAGAGGACTTACACAAGAAAATTTTAAGTCTTCTTGCATACTAAGGGCCGGATCAAGACCTGAGAACGCAGGCAAGGTGCGGAAGTGGCCAGATTTGACTGGAGGGTGCACTAGCGTAACAAGAATCGGACGGAGCCCATTTCAAAAGAATGGGCAGTGCTGCCTCTCCGCCCACTAAAGTGGGTGGGGGGATGGTAATGGCAGATGTGGGAGGGGTCTCCCATCGCTGATCCGCACGACTGATTTAAAGCAGGCTTATGGCAGCACAAGCAGGAGAGAGGGGAGTGAGAGGGGGCGTGCACTACCACCTCTCTGTCGGACAGATAGACCCCCGCATGGACTGGGGCCTGGATCCGGCCCTTAAATCTCAATCATTGCAGGAGTGAAAGGAGGAATTAATTCAGTTAATTGAATTCAGTCCCTAATGTCAAAATCCCTGAGAGGCACAAACACAGAATGGGGCGGATTCGGCGCTGCACTTACACCTTTTTTAGGTACCATGATAAACTGCAAGGGGAGGAGGCAAATTTAAATAGTGAAAGCAGAATTAGAGTTGAGAGGTGAAGTTTCAGTGTGTGAGCTCTATGTGCAAAATAAAGTATTTTCCCTGCATGCAAAAGTAATTGAAATGAATTAGCCCCCATTACTTTGCATAATGGTTTAGCCGAGCTGTACATTTGAAAACAACGGACCAGATTCACAGATCCGGCGTGAGATAGGTGCGGACAGACCAGTGCCTAACTCCTCCGTCCTGCCCAAACCCACCCCCCTTTTAGGTACCTTATGGCATTTACGAGTGCTATAGGGCTACCTTATCTCTCCGTGCAAGACATAGCTGCTCCCCGTCTCCCCTCGACTAATCTAATTACCTCCCTCCTCCCACTTCTGCCTAATCCCTCCCCCCTACCACTTCTACCTAATCCCTCCCCCCTACCACTTCTACCCAAACACTAACCGAGGCAGCATTACGCCTTCTCTATTTTACCTAAAATTCTCTGTGAGGTCTTTAAACCATACCGGTACGTAGATTGTGTAAAGGACCTACCACGCATGCAGTGTGAATCCAGCCCAATGTATTTGGAAACAATAGGACAGATTTACTAAGCTGTGGGTTTGGAAAAGTGGAGATATTGCCCATAGCAACCAATCAGATTCTAGCTCTCACTTTCTTATTACATACTAGAAAATGTCAGCTAGAATCTGATTGATCGTTATGGGCTACAGCTCCAATTTCCCAAACCCGCAGTTTAGTACATCTGGCCCAAAGTGTCTTTTTTGAGGGAAAGGGATAAATTGCAGACAAGTACAAAGAATTTGTATCTTTCAGGCTAAAGCCTGGAGGTTTCTTGCAGAAGTAAAGGTCACCTACTCCATCAGCACAGCTAATTGCACTTCAATCAACGGCCTAATGAGAGATGGTGAGGGGCTCAACTGCTCTAGGCAGGTTTAACAGATGACCAAGAATAAAATAAAACCTGACCTTGGTAGTCACAGGCAACATCAGCCTGATGTGTCCTAACATCTAAATCACCAGCTCAAACACCAGGCATGACGACATACAGTATATAATATAAACTCTCTACATATAAAGGGAATACTGATAATTGTTATTTATTTTTCCTAACATGTTTTTATATAGAACCATCAGATTACACAAAGCTTCACAATTTTAAAAAGACTGGATGGTAACAGACAGACTGGGTGGGTAAGAGGGCTCGGCTCACAAGCTGACACTCTACAGGACATTGGGGATTGATAGATAAGGGAACATGCTTTATATCACACAATGGAGCAGCCAGGGTGTATGGTAACAGTGCTCAGCGCAGTGTATGATCAGTCACCCAGCAGTGTTACTACCAGGACTGAGGGGATATTACTATGGAGAGAGACAGGGTTTCTTAGTGGGTGAGGAAGGTTATTCCAGAGAGTGGATGCAGCCCGGGAGAAGTCCTGTAGCCGGGAATCAGAGCATTGGTTTCCTGTAGATGAGCGCTGCATAACCTATGTGTGATAACAATCAGCAATTGTTTTATGTGATTTTACTGCATTTAAAATGTCACTTTTATTAAAGGCAAAACCCATCAGTTAAGATCGTTGGGCGGGATTCATAACTGTGGACATTTCAGCTCTGCACATGTAGGGGTTAAGGGTTTCTGGCATGGCTCTGGATCGTCACGACCCAAGCTTCTGTGCCGGAAGTGTTTAGGATGGCAGGGCAAGGTGACCTGGCTTGTGTATAGCTTGTATGCATGGTGGATAGAGGGGTACAGAGTGTGCAGGATCCCAGGAGATGGAAGGAAGGGTGCAGGGTTCCAGGAGCAGTAGAGAAAGGTAAAAAGTGACAGTCATTTACCCAAAGCAATGACACAGTTGCCTGCCACCTGCTCAGATAACGATAAGCACATATATATGAGTGTGGGTCCCAGTAGCAAATCGATCGACCTATTGTGAACAGGGCCGTTCACTGAGGCATAGCAATCGATCCCCAGAGCACCGAACACGTTGCTCCAAAAGGTGAGTTCCCCCAACCCGCTCCCTAACCCAGGCCCGGATCCGCAGATCCAATTTTGCTACTTTTTACGTATCTTAATCGGACTTACTGACATATGTATGGAGGAGCGTGGCTGTCTTCCATACATGCGTAGTTTAGTGAAAGTGGGCGGGGGAAGGCATTTAAACGGTCGAATATGGGCGCAGGTTAGTCATGTACGCAAGTATGGAAGGAAAATACGCACGTAACTACACACATACAGTTAAGGTTGTCCTATGGAAGCATAAGTCACCAAAAAAAACGCCATGTAAGGGGAGTGTCATGGCTGTTGCCTTGCCACGTACGTGCGTATATTTGTATACTTTATATCGGTTGCAGTCTCTGGTTAGAAAGTGTGGCTTCCGAAAAAAGGATATTCGAAAGTTACTTTTTCCTAAGCTTACACTTTTAGGAATTTTTTTTTTATGAATGGGTGAGTATGCCGTTACTCCCCCATACTCACCCATACTCACCCATTCACTTTCAGAAAGAACAGATCAATCCCCCGCACCTCCGTCGCTGCTCGCCGGACCGGGGGGGGACAGGTGAGTAAAGTCTTTCTGCGGGGTTAGGGTCAGGCTGCAGGGGAGGGAGGGTTAGGGTCAGGCTGCAGGGGAGGGAGGGTTAGGGTCAGGCTGCAGGGGAGGGAGGGTTAGGGTCAGGCTGCAAGGAAGGAGGGTTAGGGTCAGGCTGCAAGGAAGGAGGGTTAGGGTAGTGAGAGTTTAGAGTTATGGTAAGAATTAGGGAAAGTAGTGGGGTCTTTTTTTTTTACTTTTTGGAGCACTGAAAGCTCGGTGCTCCGTGGATTGAATGCAATGCTTCCTCGAAGGCATATACAATCGAAATCCCAGCCAGTTCGCAACTGGCTGGGGAGGAATGTCCGATTCGAAAATCAGCCATTCGGACCGGAGCCCCACACCCCTTTATACACACACATCTGTGAATCCGGTCCCCAAACCCTAAGTGTCCCCCCACCCGCAGCCTAATCCTAAATCTCCCCCCCACTCCCACACAGCCTAAGTCCCCGGCGGCGGCGCTTCCGAAATGAATGGGTGATTATGCCGATCACATACTTACCCATTCATAAAAAAAACATCTGAGAGGAGTCGCATTCGAAATAGGGACAGCCGAAAAACAGCTTTCGGCTGTCCCTAATTCGTAAAGCGAGCCATCGCATCGGGGACTCGTAACGCATATATATCTATCGATAGCCACAAAAAGGAAATTATCATTATTATTTCCCACATTTACTATTCTCAACTGGAACACGCCTACAAACACGGCAAGAGAAAATCTTATCTCAGATCTTTATTGCCGAGGTCTTAACCTGTCACTATGCAAGAAAGACAGTACTCCCAGGAAAAGCGATCATCTCGCCTCATGCTCAGGAGAGCACCTATATATAGGTAGACCGCCCCGGTTTTTAATTGCAACCCGGTAAGTTAAGACATCGTTGTAGATACAATTATCACACTGTGCATGAACGTAAACGGAGGTATATTAAATCCTGACGCAACAAAAGGAAAGAATTTCAGCGCAACCAAAGTGCAAATTAAAATCATTAATTCAATTTCTTTTACAATGTTTTGTGAGCACCTTTCCACCACCTAAAAACACCAAAAACAACATGTAAGCAAAAATAAGCCCAGCACCAATCTGTTAAAGCCTCTGGCTAATAAGCAAAATATAGCAACCTGCTCGTTATACATTTTCAGCATACTTGGAAGTTGTGTGCAAAATGTTTGTTATTCCACTACTGCGCAGTCTTACGGGAACCATTGTGCATTCCGCTCTACGATAATTAATTAGATTCAGTGGGATATCTGGTCTCCAGCACGGTGCGCCTTGCTCACCTCGCTGTGTAATTCATACGCATTTAATGCATTACGTGGTAAATGGTGCAATGTGGATAAATAAATAAAAAATTTGTCCTATCTTCATTACCTGACGGTTTTGTTTGGAAACCTGACGAACGAAATCCTTGTTTTTAAACGGTAGATTGAAGGCGGACACGAAATCACAAAGTCTTACTAGGTGGAAATTAACAAGAAAACAAAGAGTCGCATTCCCTTCGTGCAATGTTTTTCTTATGATTTACCCACACATTTTGAATACTGGCCAGTGTTATAATGTTGCCCATAATACACTTCATAATATACTTTAAAGCCTATCATAATCCGGGATTCTTTGTGTTTGTGTTCAATCATTTAAATGTGCAAAAAAAAAAAACACCTTTGTAACAAGTATCTTATATGATAAAGTATTTATTGATTTGTCTGCACTCTTATGAATGGTCTCTCATCACTATGGACCGGATCCACACTTAAGTGTGAAATAAATACGCACGGATTCACAAATATACGCGCCTAAGTTGCAAGGCAACACCCATGACACTAACCTCGCACTTACGGATTTTAGCAGACTTCCGCCACCACAGAGAAACCTTAACTCTACGTGCGTACATTTTGTGCTTAAGTCGCTAAGGTTCGTGCGTACGATCTCAACAGCGCCCTTAGTATCACACTAAGCATGGATGTGAAGTCTGGGCCTAATGGATTTCCGAGCTGAAATCCTATGTAGCTTGCATTAAAAAAAAGTTACTACGCATATGCAGTTTATCCGATCCTAAAAACACGCACAGAAAAAGTTGCAAAATCCGTAAGTGTGAATATGGCCCTATATGCAGATCTCCAATTTGACAAAGGAAAAATAAAAAAAATGTAAAAAAAAAAAAAACCTTTTGCTATTGGGGTTTAAATATGAGTCTGTTTTGCTAAATTATGCAAATATATATACATATAAACAAAGAAAGTGACGGCAAATAAGAGCCACAGGGCTCATTTGTGTATTTAAAACTACTGACCGTAGACCCTATTTTACCATCAATTTAGAGTAAGATATAGGATATCCTTATATTTATCACAAGTTATAGATATTTAAACTGTTCTACTGTATTATCCTCTACCACCTCAGATGGGAGGCTATTCCACTTATCAACGACCCCTCAGTGATGTCGTGTACCCGCACATTTCCTCTGAATCTACCGCCCTCCAGTTTATATTCATGTCCTCGTGTTCTATTACACCTCTTCCTTTATATAATGTTCCCTCCTGTACCTGTCACTCTTCAGTTTATATTCATGTCCTCGTGTTCTAATACACCTCTTCCTTTATATAATGTCGCCTCCCGTACCTGCGCCCTCCAGTTTATATTCATGTCCTCGTGTTCTATTATACCTCTTCTTATGAATAATAAACCTGGTACACCCCCTTGATATATGTGAAGGCCAAAGGATCACATGGAGATCTGAATTAGACCAACTGACCCTCAGAATCAGTGCACCAGAAACAAATTTAGTTCAACTAAAACCAAAAATACATTATTATTTTTATTATTAACGTTTATAAAGACACAACAAGTAACGTACAAATACACACATAACGATCCGGATTCACAGTTACGTAGTTTTAGTTTTACGTACGTTGTTTTAAGAATTGAGGTACTACGCTATATAGTATCTTATTTACACTATCTACGTACCATTTCTGTACGTAGATTGCCTAAGCGCGGAATGTTCGGTAGGTGGGAACCGCGACTTGTTACATTTTTAGGGTAAGTACATATTTACACTCTATCCAGGATTCTAAACCGTCCACCTTTATGCGTAGATGGCGTAAAAAATTTCAGGTAGCATCTTGTGATCGCAAGCCTGTACATGCGACGGGGATTTGCCTGCACTCACCCTCACGGGAGTCAGGACACGGACTCATATCGTGGGAAAGGTCTCAGTGTGTGCCCAGTTTTGTTCATTAACCTCTGCATGACAAGACTATATGCCGCAAGCAGAGTTGCGTTACTTGTGTACGGTCAAACATGGTATATTAGGAGAGGCTGGAAGAAGGTGAAAGACAACTCCCTGCCGTGATGAAAACCAACGCCATCTTTCCATCTCAGAACATTCAGTGCACAGGTGACACACTGACCTCCCCTATCTATACCTCGCAGCTGAGTGGAAGCAGATAACAAGCATACAATGCTATCAGGTACACACAAAGAAAAACCCTTCACTGCTGCTGACGTACGCAACAAACGTGACGATGTTGAATTCCCACCGGAGATTTGGCAATCGATTGGATTTCCCTGTGAACGCCAATGGAGAAGACCAGATTTACTAAACTGCGGAAAAGTAAGAATGGAGATGTCGCCCATATCAACCAATCAGATTCTAGCTAAAATTCTCTAGTATGTAATAGTAAAATGAGAGCTAGAATCTGATTGGTTGCTATGGGCAACATCTCCACTTTTCCTTTCCCGCAGTTTAGTAAATCGAGCCCTAGTTGGCAAAGTCATGACCAACAAAGCAACAGAACCAAATTGAGGATCATGTGAAAACGGTCCGATACACAACCCGATGATCAGACTGAGCTCCTGATAGTATCGGCTTAGCATCATTCAGATTGTTTATGTCAGGACTCGACAATTTTTTACTTATTTATTTTTTAAATCAAGGCGTCTACAGACCCTCTAACATGACCCATTCCATTAGGTACAAAATGCTCTACTCCTGAGTTTACAACTTTCAGTTACTATGGTAACCACCTTTGTTGAAGAGAACTATGCTTTTGAAACATCAGGTAATTCATTAAAGCCAGCTGAGTGACAGTTGGAAGCTCAGGAGCAGAGTATTGTGTACCTAATGGAAGGGGTCATGTTGGAGGGTATGCGATAAATCATGTGTGTGTACATACAACACCACGCACACACAACTTAAAAAAATTATAATAAAACAAATAACAAAATCTTCTCTAACTTTTATTTTTTCCCTCCGCAGTGCACGCTGACTGGCTGATAAAGAATGGCGCTGGAGGAGCAACCTTGGCGGTTTATCCACTAGAGAGGTCACGACCAGGGGAGAATGAGACCGCAGGGTGACCAGTCTGGTCAACTTCCTCCTCCACGTCAATCTGGTCGCCGGGTCACAATTTCTAGTCGACATGGTGACTGGCATTTGTCGAGTCTTGGGTTATGTGAACCAGGTGATTATTGGTCAGAAGCGACAATCGGACAAACATACACATTATACAATTATCACATGCCCTCCAACATGACCCATTCCATTAGGTACAAAATACTCCGCTCCTCAGTTTCCAACTGTCAGTTACTATGGTAACCACTTTTAGAGAGACATATCGTTTTTTAAATATTAGTTCACCAGGTGAGTGACAGTTGGAAGCTAAGGGGCAGAGTATATTGTACCTAATAGAATGGGTCATGTTGGAGGGTCTGATATCAGCCCAATAGTGTATACCCAGCTAGACGGGTCAAAATGACTAAAAGTTACGTAATCTGATGGTGTCATATAAAAACTTGTTAACAATAATAATAATAATAATAATAATAAAAAAGTAAAAACACCATAGAAAAGTTTAGACGTTGTTACTAGGTCATAGATTTGAGAAGAATACCATCAGTCTCATTTCTTGGAGTAGCAGTGAATGCTTACAGGGTGTGATGTTATTCTTGTCAACTCTCCAGGGAACACACGTAAGAATACCCAATTCTAACCTCCCACACCAAAACTTAATGAAGCAATTGTGTCATTAGGCCCCAAGCTACAGCCTTGTGACAATGGGGTGAGCCTTGACAATGCAAACTGGCATCATTGAGGCCCCAAATCCTGCCTGAACAAAGCTGTGGATCGCAACATTCAGAACCGGAAATAGGACGCGGAACCACAAATGCCATCTCCTGAACGGAAAATACAGCATACAGAGAAGTAGGACTCTTGTACGATCATTCATTCTTTTGATTGGTCAAGACCACTGCAGTGATGTCACATCTATAACTAGCCAAAGATTGGCTTCTTGAAAACCAGGCTGGGGACAACATTTTGCAAACCGGCGTTTGCAAGCTGCAAGTATGTAAGAAGCACAAAGGAACATGCTTTCACAGAGTGTATATGTCACGGCTTCTCTCATCTTACAAAAAGGAAGTCACCAAACAGACAACAAAGCAAAAAAATAACATTTTGAAACTAAATACTATGATATGATGTGTTTCCGTATTTCTCAATGAACACAAGAAAGATTATGTTTCACTGCAGAACTAAAAAGTAGAGTTTAGTGTCCTAGGCAATCTCTAAATTACATGGTACCAAAGCAGATGTTCCGTATTTGTGTCTTATGCAACTATCCTGGGGTGTGGGTTCCAGCTAAGAATGGCCCTATTTCGATAGGGCCGTTCTCTCCCAGCTTCGAACTGGCTGGGATATCGATTGCTTATGCCTCAATGAGGCATAGCAATCGATCCACGGAGCACCGAATGCGATGCTCCGAAAGGTAAGGCTAAAAACTACCCCAACCCTTCCCCTAATTCTAACCCTAACCCTCCCCTTCCATTACCCTGACCCTCCCTTGCCTGCAGCCTGACCCTAACCCTCCCTTCTCTCTAGCCCGACCCTAATACTCCCTTCTCTATAGTCTAACCCTAAGACACCCTTAGGCTTAGTTAGGCTTAGGGAGTGGGGTTGCTTACCATACAGAGCACCATGTTCGGTGCTCCGGGGATCGATTGCTACAGGGACCCACACCCATGTGATGCAATGGTAGCTCTGGGCGCTTATACAAGAACGGCAGAATGGCGGACAAGCACAAGTCAGCCAATTGCAATGCAGCGGCATGACCATGTAAGCTGCGCAAGAGCAGGGTTGTACGCCACTATATATACTGGAAATGGCGGTGATGATCAGTGTGAGCCCTACAGTCATAATGCAAATGTACTAAATCTACAACCCAGAATGACCAAAAAATAAATTATTATTATTTATTAAAAACTATTTTAAAAAATTACTACTTCTGCACCAATTTCCTAATTTATGTAATGCATTGGAAGTATGGAATTCTAACGGAAGGGTCTAAAATAGGCCGTGGATTGTCTTGCCCCAGGGACCAGATTTACTAAGCTGCGGTTTTGGAAAATTGGAGATGTTGCCCATAACAACCAATCAGATTCTAGCTCTCACTTTCCTATTACAAACTAGAGAATGTCAGCTAGAATCCGATTGGTTGCTATGAGCAAAATCTCCATTTTTCCAAACCCACAGCTTAGTAAATGTGGCTGCCAGAACTTAGACATAACCGGCAGCCGGTGCAAACGCTGTGCCGTGCTACTGTGCTTATTTCACCCTGCGTTTGGATCTTATTGGGTGTGTTTGCTTGTGCACGCCCCTTCCTGTCCACTGACCAGGTGCCTCCGCCCATTCTCTCCCTTGACACACCCCTTAGAACACAAGTCGCTGCAGCTCGAGTTTGCATTTGGTTGACCGTATTTCGGTCACGTTTGCGTTCTGCGCACGCAAACATCTCAGCACTGCCCGTCCAGAATGCAATGACAACGCCAGTATTTTCTAAGAGGAGGCTATCTCTAGATCGTGCTTACGCAATCTACGTACAGAAATGATATATAGATAGCGTAAATAAGATACTATGCATGCGTAGTAGTTCAATTCTAAACACAATGTACGTAAGACGAAAATTACATAAATGTGAATCCGGACCAGAAAGTGGATTTTTAAGAAAATTTAAAAAAAGAGAACCAAAAAGTATCCTGTTGCTCAGCCACATTATGAAGATAATACATTATGTCAAATGTTGTGCCTTAAACGTCAGTCAACGTGAACCATTGTGTTCACAGACAGATTCGCTGAACATTTTAAAGTAAGGGAACACAGACCCCCTCTGGCAACAAAAAGGGAGAGCAAAGATGTAATAAGAGCACTTAAGTGTTTAAAAAGATCTGCCAGGCAGCAGGATGGAAATGACGGATGCGACTGTGAAATCGCTTGCAAGACAATCTGGAAATAGCAGCCTCCGTCTGACCTCTTTCTCGGACTCTGCCGCCGAAATAAAACCCTAAATTCTGTAGCATTATTTATTTCAATTACTATCATAGAAACCATTATTTAAGCTATTGGTGTATTCATATATATGCTGTAAGTCACTCTAGAACCCTGAAATATGACACTTTGGAGCTTAATTAAGCTGCTATGGTGTTTCCATGTCAACCACAGTTGCATGATCTCATGATCGCATGAAGTGAATGAGCAGCAATCTTTTGGAACATGTTACATATCCTTATACCCAGTGTTCCCCAATAACTGACCACTGAGGTGGCGCCCACTTGCTTGAAAAACCCTATGACCCTCAGATCCTTTCCTTAATTGCCGACAGAGGTCCCCGTTATAGCTTGGAACACTTGTGTTAAGATGCTGATGGTAAGGTATTACATGGAGTAATGTGCAGCCCTTTGGGTTGAGGAGTGCACCAAGTGGTAACAAAGGTTTGTTATAGGGACGAAAGCATTTACATTCTTATATATTTTTCTGTATATCCATCAAGGTACATGAGGGGGCATTTGTCAAAGAAAGAGATGTAATAGAACACAAGGACACTTTTATAAACTGGAGGGTGGTAAATTCAAAGGAAATGTGTGGAAAAATGACTTCACTGAAAGGGTAGTAGTTAAGTGGAATAGCCTCCCATCTGAAGTGGTAGAGGATAACACAGTAGAACAATTTAAACATTTTTGGGATAAATATAAGGATATCCTAAATCTTACTCTAAATTGATGGTAAAATAGGGTCTCTAGGGTAATAGTTTTAAATACACAAATGGGTAGACTGGTTGGGCCCTGTGGCTCTTATCTGCTGTCACTTTCTATTTTTATGTATATATATTTGCATCATTTTGCAAAACAGACTTTTAAGAGCAAATTTAAACCCCCAATAGTAAAAAGTTGTTGTTTTTTGTTTTGTTTTTTAAATAGGTGATCTGGAAATTAAATCTGTAAAATCTAATAGGAAATCAAATTGGAGATTTGCATATAGTGATGAGAGACCATTCATAGTAGTACAGACAAATCACAAGATACTGTGATTATCATATAAGATACTTGCTACTTTTAGATACTTTTTTTTGCACATTTAATTTATTGACCACAAACACAAAGAAGACCAGATTATGACAGGCCTTAAAGTATATTAGGAAGTGTATTATGGGAGTGTCTCTGAAACACAACACATTGAGACGCATTGTGTAAAGTAGCCTTCAGGCTATAACTAAATAATGACTAATCCACAATAATTATATGAGCATTTGCATCGGTCCCATATAAAATGCCTGTAATTAATATCATCCGAGTATAACAATGAACCTTTACAAAGGACATAGAGTTCCACAGGCAACATTAATCCTCAGAAACTATACCCAAGAGCTAGCAATCGACCAACATATGTATGTACATTGCTGCATACAGATGCAAGTGTGATAAGGACACGATGGACGTGGCACAAGGGATAAACACACAGGACTTATCGTATAGACGAGGAAGAAAAAAAAAACAAAGACCGAATGGGACATCAAACCGATATATGGCATTGGACAGGCAATGTGACCTGTACATACCGTCCAATCATTATACCCGGCGTGCGTATCTGGTACTTTTATATGATGAATTGGACGGTGTCCATGTGGTAATTCTACCACGGTAGAAGTTCCTAACTCTATACATGTAAAAACCCTACCAGCAGCATCATACGGAAGTGTTACAAGTTGTAACAGATAAAAGATAAGATAAATAAGCACCACAAATAAAAAGTAGTAAAAATATTAATGAACAATCTTAATTATAACTAAAAACACACAATAATATAAAAAAAAGATTTAAAAAAAAGCAATCAATTGCCATTGAAGATGTCATAAGTGCAACTGATTATTTTTTATATTGTATCTGTTGTCTTTTGAAGCCTTCGGGGATTCACAGCCTTGATGTAAGACAAGTAATACAAATAAATGTATAGTAAGAGAATTGACGTGCTTGGGTGATTAAGTAAACGTTGGCCACAATTATAAGAATATAAGGCTTGCTCCTCACAATAGCTCCGGATGTAAAATGTAGAGTAAACAATGTTTATGGCATAATTGACTACTATGTAAAAATATGCAAAGCTCAGAACATATTGTAGACAGCAATCTCTATTTACATGCAGCAGCTAGATAGATAGATAGATAGATAGATAGATAGATAGATAGATAGATAGATAGATAGATAGATAGATAGATAGATAGATAGATAGATCTAATTTAGACTTGCAATGCAATAAGATATTCTGAAGATTCCCAACCACATTGTGACAATATTTCTACCAGATACAGGGAGCATATAAACCAGTGTCAGCAAGCCAAAAACAGACTCAGGGGCTGCACAGTGAGGCCCCCTAACTATCCCAAGGGTCACACATTACCATTAATCTTGGTAACAAGTTCAAACAATGCATTTAATCAAAGAGACATCCTACATGTAACACCATGGAAGCAGCATTTCACACAAGTGTTACCAGCTTTAACAAACAAGTCCGACAGCAACGCAAAAGAAAGGAGCTGAGGGCCGCAGGTGCTTGCTCCAAGGGCCCATCACAGATGTAACTGACAGCACAGCACCTGACAGGCTAATCATACACACATTGCATGCGGTCAGATAGGATGGAGGACAATGGGGTGGCATTGCAGGATCAGAGGGATGGTGGTGTGTGTGTGATCCTATAGCAAATGAATGGGGAAAGACCCCCTGGCATAGGTACCAGAGAAAGGAAAGGAAAGGGGGGGCAGATGGAACATGTGTCCCTTATCAACACAACATATTGCATGCAGCTATAGCCATTATACAGCATGTTATGCAAATGGTTTATTCCAGTCATCCCAGCCAGGCTGTAACCCAACATATTTACACATTATGGCACATCATATAAAACACAGAGCCATAAAGCATGGCATCAATGGCTGTGGGCATTTTCCAGGGCATTGCCACCCCACTGCAAATCAGCCCAAGTGTAGCAAACAACAGTGTCACAAAAGCAAGCAGCCAGCCAGGTGCCAGTCTCACACAGTGCCCCTGATACCACTACCCAAGGGGCACATGATGCCCATGCCCCCAGCATCCCTGTCAATGCACACACAGGGTACCGGCACAATGTCACCCGGGGTGGCACAGAGCCACCAGCAGCGCATCCCCTGCACCCCCCGCCCTGGCATCCTCCTTCGGGCTCCCGGGGGCCACGTACCGTTGTGTGTCGGAGAGTGGGGGAGGCGGCAAGCAGCGGCGCTGGCGGTGCTCCGGGAGGAGAGCGGAGACAGAGACTGACACCGGGGAGAAGAGAGGAGGGGGCGGGGGAGAGGAGGGAGCGGG
>WWET01002629.1:175708-234346 GCA_011038615.1 Limnodynastes dumerilii | reverse complement strand
TAAATGAGGGTAGGAGGGCGGGCTAAGCGGCCACAGCGCATCGGCACAGCGCATCGGCGTAGTTCTGGATCAGGCCCTATGTTTCTATCACTGTCTATGGAGTAAATAGCAGCGTGTTTATTGGAGTAAATCGCTAGGACGGCGGGCGTAAGCGTAAGATCGGCTGAAAAGCCGATCTGTGCATGCGCCGGGCAGATGTTGCCCGGCGTCGCTACGGCAACGCCTGATCGTGGATCGGGCGTCCATAGCAGCGCCGTAGGGACACTGCAGGGGACGTCCCCCAGCGTCCCTACGTTCAGGTTAGTGTAGGTGGGCAGGGGGAGTTAGTTTAATGAGGGTGGGAGAAGGGGCTAGGCGGCCATATGCTCCTTCCTTACGCCGGCTGAAGTTAGGGTAGCCTTCAGCCAGCGTAAGGAAGGGGCCATACGCCCGCACAGGGTGGGTGTCGGTGAAAGTGAACACTGATACGCTGTGCTGGATCAGGCCCCAGGTCTCTATCATTCCAGTGGAGGAGCCAGGTGACCATTTCACAACAATAGTGTCCTTGTAGACTGTCGCCAGATATTCAGAATATTAGACAGGACCTTTTATAATGGTCATAGAAAGAGACAGAGGTACTGGGAGCTGTAGAGATGTGCAGGTCAGAGCACAGACACCAGGTCATGTCTTGGTCCATCACCAATTTCGGGGTCAGAAAGTGCTGCCTCTGAATTGTGACAATGGCCCCCTAAGCCCTAATGCAGGGAACAGGACACAATTTCTGAATTCTTTCATCATACCACAATGTCTTCTGGAATTGAATCAGAATCAGGGAGATTGACAAATATTTCAGGGAGGCAGGGAGATCACCTGCTCTTCAGGGAGTCAGGGAGATCACCTGCTCTTCAGGGAGTCATGGAGATCACCTTGTCTTCAGGGAGATCACCTGATCTTCAGGGAGTCATGGAGATCACCTTGTCTTCAGGGAGTCAGGGAGATCACCCGTTTTTCAGGGAGTCAGAGAGATCACCTGCTCTTCAGGAAGTCAAGGAGATCACATACTCCCCAGGGAGTCAGGGAAATTACCTACTCTTCAGGGAGTCAGGGAGATCACCCGATCTTCAGGGAGTCAGGGAGATCACCAGCTAGCTATTCAGTGACATCACCTACTTTCCAGGAAATCAGGGAGATCACCAGCTATTCACGGAGTCAGGGAGATCACCAACCATTCAGGGAGTCAGGGAGATCACCAGCTATTCATGGAGTCAGGGAGATCACCAGATATTCAGGGTGTCAGGGAGATCACCAGCTATTCAGGGAATCAGGGAGATCACCACCTATTCAGGGAGTCAGGGAGATCACCAGCTATTTAGGGAGTCAGGGAGATTAACCGCTCTCCAGGGAGTCAGGAGGATCACTCACTGTCCAGGGAGTTAGGGAGATCACCCGCTTTCCTGGGAGACTTGGCAGCTATTCTCTATACCTCCCTATTACCACAGACCAGCCAGTGTGAATCTCATCGCTGCCTGTGATCAGGGTCACACCCTCAAAGTGCAACCCAGCTACAAGTAATGAAAGAGCAGAGATTGTGTGGGGGAAGCACTCAGTAAGCTGATTAATTGACTGGAATGAGGTTGCGTCCATCTGTAAATAGAATTATATTACATAAAGTATATACACCAGGATGAGACTAAGGTGTGTAATAATCATCACCTGCTTTATTCTTTTCCCAGCGACTGGTAGAAGAACATGTGGATTACATTGACAGCAGGACCCAGCAAAGTAATAAGGCAGAATCCTCTCTCTATGGTGTTTGGAATCAGACATTATCTATATTTATCCAATGCTAACTAACAAGATACTAACGTCCTCAAAACAAACACTACCCAGAACATGGTGAAATCATTCCCCCATGCTACTGAATTTCTCCATTATACCCCTTGGCCCGATCCTGAACAACACTATTAACGCCGGGCAGCAGCGTAAGATCGTCTAAAAAGACGATCTGCGCATGCACCGGGCAGATGTTGCCAGGCATAGCTACAGCAACGCCCGATTGTGGATCTGTAGCAGCAGCGTAGTAATGCTGGAGGGGGGCGTCCCCCAGAGTTACTACGTTGCAGTTAGTGCAGGGAGGTGTGGGGAGGGCATAAGGGAGTGTAAATACGATAGGGCAGGGGGAGTCCCATAATGTAACGCTGAGCGTTCGTATGCTGAGCGCTACATTGTAGGTCTGGATCAGGCCCCTTATCACTATGGCTGTTACCTCCTATATTCCATTAATACCATACTACTACAATTCTTTTTAGACTTCTCCAGATATGCTATGGGCGATACCTCCATACATTCCTGTGGCCTGAAACCTGTGGAAATGGGATTCTGTAGAATGACTAGGCTACAAACTTTGATATCTAATAATCTATTAATAACAGCCAGGGTGAAATGGCAAATAAACCTCCAGCCTAGAATATAGTACTAACTGGGACAGACCTCCATGGTCATAGCTGTGACACAAGTCAAGGGACAGCCACCAACAAGCTTATTAGCTTATTAACCTGAATTTCCACACGTTTCTCCTGGCCCTCAGGGACTCTGGGAAATGAATTCTTCAATTAAGGGAAAAAACACAGCGAAAGGAAAGAAAAAATGAATGTATGGATGAAATCCCCAAACAACCGAGTAGCTAAAACATCATTTATTAAGACCACATAATAAAAATGGATGTAGATAATGCTTGGGAGAAGCAGAGCACCGCATATCTGCGATTGAAGATCTGGCTAATCCAGTGCGTGAGCAACTTGATACTCATTTCTCAGATGCACACCTGGAGAGCCAATATCTCAGACTTGGAAGCCCGGCTTAACCGTAACAATATCCGCTTTGTAGGCCTCCCCAGGAAAGAATTGAGGGCGCAGATCCAGCACGTTTCCTAGAGGAGTTATTGATCCGTGATTATGGCAGAAAAGAGTTTTCATCACAATTCATTATAGAAAGAGCTCATCGATTACCTTCTCAAGCTCCGCCATCAGGTGCTCCTTCACGTGCCTTGATAGCTCGTATTCTTCACTTCAAAGATCGTGATGCCTGAAGAATCAAAAATACTTTAAGTATATAAAAAAGGTTTATTAGCAAAATAAATGCAAACGCTGTGATAACATTATCACCAAATAAAAAATTTGAAACTCTGCCCTTTAGAGGCAGAACTTTTACATTTATAGCAATACAAAAGAGGCTGACTTACAATCCACATGTCACATAATAATTGGTTGAGTCTGTAAAATAGGCGTTCCATAGTCCTTGCCCAGATGTTATGTTAAATGGAGAAATCCCAAAATCCCTTTAATGGAGGGGAACCTTGAAACAGTCTTTTGAAATTTCACTTTGTCCATAAGAGTGGGTAATCTTGAAACCGTTACTTTGTTCTCTGCAATTCCTCCTTTCCCTGCTGGCCACATCTTGGAAGTGTTTATTTAATCTATTCGAAATGCTCTTTTTGTTTTACTACTAACTAATTTACTCATACAAGTCCTGTACTAAAATGATACAGTAAATAAGCATCTAAATCTACAAATTCTATAATAATACATAATATTTATATATCTAATGTTAATATATTGACTTCATCCAAAATTTCTTTGTAACAGTATACCTATATCTTAAGAGAGTCTTGAAAAGTATATTTCTTCCTTAGTTATTATGTAAATTTATTGTAAAACTAATTATTAACTGGTTCATTAGAAACCAAGGGTACTGAACTCTAATGTTTCATTAAGCCCTTTTGGTGTGAGGTTCTGTAGTTGTAATATCCATTGAATCTCTTTTCTGCACAATAGTCTAAACCTGTTTCCACCTTTAGTTGTAGGTTTAATAAATTCTATGACAGTAACAGTCATCCCATCAGGATTGCCATTAGAAGCCAGAGCAAAATGCTTAGATACACCATGATTATGATATGTATTTATAATGTTTCTCCGGTGCTCTCTTATCCTTTCTTTCAGAATCTGCACTGTACACCCCACATACAGTAAAGAACAGGGGCACTGAAGAAGATAGATAACATATTTTGTATCGTAATTTAAAAAGCTTTTAATTGAAAATAATTTATTTTTTACAGTAGAAATACAAACAGTGGCTTTATTTTTATTAATAAATTGCCAAGTCAGACACCTTTGTTTTCCGCATTTAAAACAACCTCCAGGTTTAGTAGACAGCCAGGTATATCTCTCTATAGTAGATTTTGATTTTGTCTCAGATGCTCTGATTTCCCTGGGTACAAGGATTGTTTTGAGGTTTTGATTTTCTTAGAAATAAAGTGTGGGCTCTCATCTAATAAATTTTTAAGCATTGGATTAAGGATTCTAAAATGTCTATTTATAATCTTGTTAATTTCTCTTCATTCCTATTAAATTTAGAAACATAGGAATTTTTAGGCTATTTGTTTCTAACTCCAAGCCAGCTTATTTATATAGCACCACAAATTGTTCACAGTGCTTTACGGAGAACATTAGACATTCACATCAGTGCTTGCCCCTATTGGAACTACATACGTCCTTTAACAAATTAATCCATACTTATACACACAGCCTAGGGTTAATTTAGCCAGTTAACCTAGCATGTTTTTGGTGTGTGGGAGGAAACCGGAGCACTAGAAGGAAACCCACGCAGACACGGGAAGGACATACAAACTCCACACAGATAAGGCCTAGTCTGGGAATCGATCTCATGATGATACAAGTGCTATTCACTGAGCCACCATACTGTTTCCTAATGTTACCGTACAATGTTTCCTAATGTTACCATACACACCTTCTTAATTTTTGGAAACAGTTTTGTGACCAAAAGGGACAATATACGTTAAAGCATTTTTTTATTGAAATATGGGTAAAAAGTTAAAGGTGATGGGATGGCATCTTAAAGGACAACAATGTGAAAATTGTTATATGGATAAATGCTAATATATTAAATGGATTTTGATGCTTCATTGAATGTTATGGGAGCCTGTTACTTTAGAATAACCATCATTATCTACCTTCTGCCAATGCTCTGCTATCTGGAACTTTATGGCCTGTGAAGAAATAATCTAGTCCTCCACCTTCTCCAGTCTCATCTCTGCTCCCTCTGCATAGATACTAAACTTTGTGCTATCACTTGTACAACTCTGCATGCCATGTTGTTACATCACGCTATCAGAGTGGCATGTACGGTGCCTACCTTCTGCCTCCCCCCGAAGGGCGCTCATGCACATGCCGCACTTGGCATGTAAACAAACTCCACGTTAGCTCTGAGCCACGGTCGGGCGCACGCTCCACAATCGGACGATCTCCTCTCATTGGATGTTCTCCTCATTCTGGAGAATCATCCTATCAGTGTGATCCAGCCTCTATATGAATCCTGCTCCTTCTTTCCTCAGGTGCTGGTTATAGCGTCTGTGTGAACAATGCCCTTATTTGCCTTGTATTTTGATTTTTGATTGCCCTGTTTCCTTGTCTTGTTCCTGCCTGGTTATCATAAGTGTTTAATTATCCCTTCCTCTCTCCTTAGTGTATTTGCCTGTCCCATTGTACCTGGTCTCTCCCTGTGTGCTAGTTTGTGCTACCCTTTCGGGGGAACCCTTGGGTGTGTCTATATATGCCCTTGTCCGTCACTGTCCTGTCCTGTGCTCTCTCTCTCCGTCCTGCATTTAAGCTTAGTGTTCAGTGTGGTCCGTCGCAGGTCGGTCGCTTCCAACCTGGTCTTTTCCCGCTTACTTACCTCTGCCTTCCTCTGCCTTGGTTTCCTATTTCTTCTCCTACGAGTTCGGTTCTGGGGGTCACAACCTGTTGTTGGGGCGCAGTCAAATCCTTTCCCACAATCAGAGGCTCTGGTGAACACCACCTGATAACAGACTACGCGCCCCGGTAACCGTTCTCGCAACACATGTATTTGATTAATATTCATGTAATGCCTATGCTTGTACAATACCCGTACAATGTTCTCAATTCTTTGTGGATCCTTATAAATAAATATGTTATAAAGTTAATAATAACCACTTAGTTAAACCCAATGAATAAACATAAATAATCCGGAGGTTAGATCTGAGCCCCGGTATTAGAATGGATAGCGGCACTAGTATAAAAATTGTAAATATTCCTTTATTATTAACAAAAGTTAAAAAACAAATATATATAAATAAATGGCTGAGATAGGTTGATTATTTATGACCAAAGAAACTTTTTAGCATATTATTCCAACAATTGTCTTTTTCAATATATGTTTATATTTTTTTTTATTTAAAAGCGCTGTATCTATTTCTTTTTTCTTCTTTTTCCTTTTTAAGGTAGGGGGTGAACGCACAAACATCCCATACAGCTGCTACTAATATTATAATTTTAGCGCCTTTTGTATACTTCTTGTGTGAGGAATATATCTGCGCTACTTATTAAGTACAAGCTGTATTATATATATTCTGGATCAGAGATCCAAAAGGGTACAGTCTTGGAATTTCTTAATGTTTCACCACAAAGATAATATTATGTTCAAAAAGTACTTGTAGAGAAAATGTTCATTTCCTTTCTTTCCTTTTTAGTTTCTCCACAAGATGGCGCCGTGGTCCAGCAAGTGCTTTATTCCCAGGAACCTTGGATTTCCATGCACATGTAGAAAATAAAGCAAAGAGAAACTTTGGTCGTACACATGCCATCAGGACCCCAGAAGAGGGAAAACGCTTGCTGAGGAACCTTGGACTTCACCCACCAGGGGATTGAGCATGTTTATATCTATAAGTTTAAGTATCCTTACCCCGTATATATAGGGATTTTACATTGTTCGTTCCTGAGTTTAGGATGCCTGTTTAGTTTATAATGTAGGATACCGCTCAGTATTATCTTGATGCAACAAATTCTATTTGTATAGTTTGTTAAAGATACTAGTCTCGGTTGCTAGATACATGTGTATAGGTTATCTTATAATTTTGGTATTTCCTTTTTTGGTTCCTTTGGAGGATCCATTAAATTGGCCCCCGCTACAAACTAATATATCAGTTGATTAACCACTTCCCCCCCCCCACACTTTGGGGCTAAAAAAGTTACTATTTGGAGTGTCATTTTAATATGACAGTGTAAATTCCAGTATTAATATATTTAGCTTCTAGTTGATACCCCCACACACGAGTCCTTCTGTTACTTGGTGCGAGGACTCGCAACCATACATTGGGTGACCTTAGCTACTACCTCTTCTTCTTTCTTTCTCTCTTTCTTTCTTTCTTTCTTTCTTTCTTTCCCTTTAAGAGATCTCTCATCTGTTTACGGATTCTACTGGTTTTCGCTACTCTTTCTCTTTTCCTTTTCCCTGTACCCTCCTAAGCGCCGTCCTTGTAGCGTATTATTATGCCTCTTACCCTTCTCTCGGTAAATGCCAAGGGGCTGAACACACCCCAAAAAAGGTCTTTGTTATTTAATGCTTTATCTAAATATAAGGCTGATATTGTTTTCATCCAGGAGACGCACCTGAAAGCTTCCGGCCATCCCTCGCAGTCCACTGCATTATATGCAAATGCGGGTTCTAAACTAAATGGTACAGCAATCCTGATAAGTCGTAATGCCCCACTGGAGGTTACAGACTCACTGGCTGACGAGGAAGGTCGCTATCTCATAGTCACAGGTAGGCTGGGTCCATTGGACATAACACTAGCTAACATCTATGCGCCCAACACAGGCCAAGCATCTTTTTTTCACACACTTTTCTCTAAACTTCACACAGTGAGCAAGGGTTTTGTGTTGTTAGGTGGGGACTTCAATACGGTTATCTCACACGACATGTTCCACATTACGTTTCTCGGGTCCAACACACACGGGTTCCAAAGCTTTAAATAAACACCTCTCTGAGCTAGACCTCTTTGACACATGGAGGGCATTACATCCTACCACTAAGATACACATTTTATTCTCACCCCCACCATGCGTATTCTAGAATTGACATGTGGTTCACCTGCGCTTCACTCATATAAACCCTAACTCACACAGATATTATACCGACCGTATGGACGCACCATTCGATGGTTTCCATCACCTTAGATATAGGAAATTACCCCGCGAGTAGGACCAATTGGAAATTGTACGAAACACTTTTAGGATTCCCGCAATTTCAGGAGGTGGTTACCGCAAAAATGAATGAATATTTTGAAATTAACACCACTGATATAAACATGCCCCTGCTCTGGGAAGCTCACAAGTCGGTTATAAGAGGGACAGTCTTCCAGTATGCCTCACAGCATAAATGTAAACAGGAAGCCACTATTTTAGCATTGTCAAAGAAGATGCAAAGCTTAGATCAACAACATAAACAGACATTAGACCAATCAATTTTGAATGAATGGATTAAGGTGTGCGGGGAACTCCATAATCTGTTAGCTGAAAAAACAGAACGTAAGCTTCGCTGGCTTCAGCAGCGGTTTTACGAGAAAGACAATAAAGCCGACTCACTTCTCGCCACCCGCTTGAGAGCCAAAAGAGCTACACAAGCTATCCCCAGATTAAGGGACTCTACTAGGACCCTGCTCCACGATCCCAGAGAAATAAACAACATTTTTGAAAAATACTATACCCAGCTGTACAACTTGCAGCAATCAGGAACAGTAGATCAGTCCTCCCAGGTTCACGACTATTTAAAAACTTGTAACTTGCCAAATTTCCCTAGAAGAGGGCCAAAAGGCTTTGAAAATGCAGAAATCTAGCAAGGCCCCTGACCCAGATGGACTCCCAGTGGCGTATTATAAATCTTTTGCTACGGTGCTTCTGCCGTGGCTTAGGGATTTGTATAACTGTATACTCCAAGGAGCCCATTTTATGCCCGAGACTACCCGTTCTAGAATGAATTGTAATTCCAAAGCCGGGAAAAGACCCCACAGTTTGTTCAACTTATCGTCCAATTTGCCTGATTAATTCCGACTTAAAGTTGTTCGCTAAAGTATTGGCTGTAAGGTTAAACAAGATTCTCCCTTCCCTCATACACCCGGACCAGGTAGGGTTTATTCCAACAAGACAAGCTGCCGACAATACCAGGCATACCATTAATTTAATTCATCACATTAATATGAATCATTCCCCCTCTATAATTCTAGCCCCTGACGCCGAAAAGGCATTCGATCGCCTTTCCTGGAATTTTATGTTATCTTCTCTGCAATCCTTTGGGATTAAAGACAACTTTCTAACAGCGGTCAAAGCCCTCTGCCAATCTCCCTCAGCCTCAATTTTTACTAATGGCCTGCTATCCCCTGTGTTCGCACAAAAAAATGGCACGCGACAAGGCTGCCCCCTCTCCCCACTTATTTACGCACTAAGTATTGAGTCACTAGCCGCTAAGATTCGTTTAAATCCCAATATTACAGGAATCACTCTTAAACATAATCAATACAAAGTCTCATTATTTGCGGATGACGTACTGGTCACATTGTCTAACCCGTAAATTTCGCTACCAAATTTATTTAAAGAACTTTCTGTGTATGGCTGTGTCTCAGGCTATAAAGTGAACAACTCAAAATCTAAAGCATCGTCCTTACATGTTTCCCACACAACTCTTCAGGGCCTGATGGCTAGTTTCAATTTCCAATGGCGCCCTAATTCGCTCAAATATTTAGGGGTTCAAATAACCAAAACATATAATGCGCTATATGCAGCCAATTACACCCCCCTTCTTAGAGCAATTGAACGTGATTTGGAGAGGTGGCAGCCCATGTACATTTCTTGGATAGGGAGAGTCCCGTCTGATGTATTTGTTCCAGACTCTCCCTATATTGGTCCCGCCTCTGTGTTTAAAACCTTACAAACCTCATGTATGAAATTTATATGGGAGGGGAAGAATCCCAGGCTACGTCGGGCCCTATTGGCTAAATCCTCGGTAAAGAGAGGCTTGGGGGTACCCCTGCTACACAATTATTATTTAGCCACATTGTCACATAGGATTCTAGACCAGGTATCAAAAGGTGGGTGGACATAGAAAATGCACTTCTTGATACAGGAAAGGTGGAGTATCCTCCCTGGTTACCTAAATCCAACAGACCGGCTGGGGCTCAGGGGGTCCCCACCATACAATACACCCTCAAAACATGGGACACGATACACTCAAAGTTGGAGCTCACTTCATTCCTCTCACCTCTGACTCCCATCTGGCTACATCCACATTTCCCCAAAAGTGTCCCTTCACAAATAACACAGTGTTGGGCAAATAAGGGCATAGATAGTTTCCTTCACATTCTGGGGCAATATGCTCCTCAAACATTCGCACATTTTAGAACTAAATACAGTCTCCCTGAGTCAGCTTTCTACCTGTACCTTCAAGCCCACAAATTCATCAAGACTCAAGCTCACTCTAAGACTTTGCAGCGTCCAACTCAATTTGAGCGCTTCTGTATCTATTCAGTTGGGCAAAGAGGCACGATTTCTCTATTGTACCATACGGTGTTGCAACCCACACCTGAGGAACGAGAACTGCATGAAATAGCATGGGAAGAAGATCTAGGGGCTCCGTTGGACAGCGAGGTATGGTCGGATATCAGGCTCCGTGTCCCCAAGGCGTCCATCAATGTGGGAGTGAAAGAAACGGCTTACAAGGTATATACGCGTTGGTATTTAGTCCCCTCTAAACTACATCTTTTTTTCCCTTCGGTATCTAATCAGTGCTGGAGAAACTGTGGGGAGATTGGTTCATTTTTTCATATTTGGTGGAGCTGCCCCATAATAGCCCAATTTTGGAGGGACACAATTAGCTTTCTCACTCAACTGCCGGAGAGTGATCTTCCTGTGGACCCCACGGTGTACCTTTTAAGTAAGCCTGTACCTGTGTTGCCTAAGTCAACGGAAAAACTCCTAGTACACTGTTGCAATGCAGCTAAATCACTAATAGCTAAGAACTGGAAAAATCCCTATGCACCCTCCCATACAGCCCTTTTGAATAGGATCTGGCACCTGTCAGCTATGGAATATATTACAGCCATAATGAATAACAGGGTGTACAATTACCAATCCACGTGGACCTTGTGGCATAACTTTTTTAACGCCTCTACCCCTGGGACTCTGAGAGGAACATGTCTACAGCCACCCTTCTTTCCCTTTATCCAATTCTTTTTCCTCCCCTCCTCTCCCGCTCTATAAAATCTTCTCTTATCTTTCAACAGTCTTGATAGTGGAGTATAAGTTTTCGTTAGATAAGTTTGGTACCCACTATCGTGGTACCTGTTCTCTGTATTGATAACATTCGCTTGAGGATTTGTAAATACTTTGCTAGCTAATAATATTACAAAATAGGTATTATATTTATATATAATTATAATACTTTGATATTCGCCCACTTCCTTGCCTATCATCTATCTCATGATGAACTTTATTTTGTACTGAAAGTTGCTGTTTGTCTTTATATAAAAAAATGAAAAAATGACAAATAAAGAGATTTTAAAAAAAAAAAAAAAAAAAAAAGAAAATTTAAAAAAAAAAAAAAAAAAAAAAAAGAGAAACTTCTCTAGTGTCGTACGTTCTTTTTAAACAATAAAAAAGTACACTTCTCTCATCCCACTAACAATTTTAATCTCTTGGGCTGTATACATGGAAAGGCTGTAGAAGTCTTGTTTCAGGCTCTGTAAGTCGCAGAATGAAGACACATACAATCGAGGAAATTGATAGAACCGAATTTGAGATCCCTGCAATCTGTATATGCACATAGCCCCAGAGGCTTAAAATGTGAGTGGTTAATGAGCTATCTATTGTCTTTTTATCGCTTGATTGGACATATTACATTAGGAAACCCTCTTTGCTTTTATTTCCACACATGTATAAGATAAATTTTCCCATCTTTCTGAGACATTAAGGATGCAAAAGAAACAAGACTTCTACAGCCTTTACATGTATACAGCCCAAGAGATTAAAATTGTGAGTGGGATGAGAGAAGTGTACTTTTTTATTGTTTAAAAAGAACGTATTACACTAGAGAAGTTTCTCTGTTTTATTTTCTACATGTGCATGGAAATCCAAGGTTCCTGGGAATAAAGGACTTGCTGGACCACGGCGCCATCTTGTGGAGAAACTAAAAAGGAAAGAACATAATATTATGTTTGTGGTGAAACATTAAGAAATTCCAAGACTGTACCTTTTTGGATATCTGATCCAGAATATATATAATACAGCTTGTACTTAATAAGTAGCGCAAATATATCCCTACCACTTTTATATTTGCTAGTGTTATATACTGCTTGTGTAAACTTATGGGTGTATCATTGTCTGTTGGGATATAGCAAGTGCACTGAGGGTTTTCTCCTGGAATACCAGGGGAATGAATGATAAGATAAACCGGTCATTGGGGACATAGCATGCTTGTTGGTGGGTGGCCATTTACTGGCGCTTAAAAGCAGTGGGTGGGTTGGGCCTATCATTCCTCGTTTACTTCCCGCTCCCGCAGAGTCTCAATTCTTATACAAAAGAGAGTTAAATTAATTCCTGAGATTATCAAAGCGGACCCATATGGCCGTTATATAATTGTTAAAGGGACCTTTGCTCTCTCTCTCTCTCCAGTGTTATTATTGGGTATATATATCCCTCCTCTCTTCTCTCATGAGGTTTTTTGGAATCTCCGGACACTCCAATCATTTATAATAATGTTCTAGATCTTGATAAATGGAGGGAGCCTCCTTTTGCTTCCCCCAAACCCTTTTCTCGGTTACATAAATAATTTCAGGTAAAGAAGACAGCGTCTAAAAAATATAGCTAATTGGGGCGGCATACAGTTAAAAAATATAAAAAATATATATAATTGTCCCGGTAAAAAGTTCAGTTCATATGAAAAAATACCTAAAACAATTAATAATGAGGTCCAAATAACAAAGTCCAATTGGAGTTCTATATGTTCCAAAGTCCTTTCACCATCTCTCCAGAATTAGCTCACAAATTTATTCCTCCAGAATTATATCATTAATCCAGGGAGTACATGTAGGAGAGAAAAAAGGTGTAAGTGGCCAAATATAAGTATTGAGGATATATCCCCCTAGATATTAATAATTAAAACCAAACATCCAGATATGGGGCTAAAATTTAAATTTTACTCATATATTAAAAGGATTACACATAAATAACAATTTACATAAAAACATAAATAATGGAGCAGTTTTCCCCTACCAAGGGGGAGACATGCTTCTGGAGCCTGGCTGGAAAAAGAGGACGTCCAGAGTTCAGCCACAGGTGGAGAAGGATCCTGAAGCACGCTGCCGCAAGGAGAAGATTCTGTCACATACCCTGGAGACTTAACATGTTTCGGGCCTTGCCGTTTCTCAAAAGTTCCAGGTGATCGATGGAGAGGAGACTTTATGGGCGTCCTTCTTAGCAGAGTATCCGGTTGGGTCCGTGGATATTAACCATCGAGAGGAGACTTCCGGTTTCCTCCTCTCAATTGTATTCTGAGACGGGAGGTACAAGTTACCATGGTAATAGTCACTCGCGTCCAAATCCACTACCCCTGCCCACTGTATGCCGCTATAGCTGCACATTAAACAGTTTAAACCGTGCTGATCTCCATAGTAAACAAACAGTAAATTAAAACTGGAAACATAGGTACAACTTAAAAATTACTTTAACTATTCATGGAACGGGTCTTGCTTTTCCAAGGGATAGTCGCATATCAGAGGGGCTAATATTATATCTTCAGACCCCTAACTTAAAAACACAATATTAAAATTAACTAATATATCTAAGAGGTTTGTAAAACCATGTCTTAGGATTTAATACATGTAGGCAGTTACAGGACTCCTGCACCTACCGCAAACTTAACCGGGACCCCACTATTACCTTTCAGAATAAATTTGTGAAACTTCTTGAGGAATATAAGTCCAAGAATGTCATTACTCAGAAAGAATATGATTTTATGTACAATAAGGAACCTAACATAACGGTTATATATACATTACTCAAAATACACAAGGATGCCCATAAACCTCCCGGCCGTCCCATTGTTGCAGGTACAGGATCAATTACAGCTAACATGTCCCACTTTATCGATTCACATTTGCAGAAATTAATGAATATGATTCCCTATTATGTCAAAGACACTACAGATATGTTGCTGAAACTGAGGGATACAGTGTGGAGGGAGGACTATTATATGGTAACCGCCGATGTGTCCTCCCTCTACACTATTATTGATCATCAAAAGGGGCTGGAAGCAGTAAAAGTTTATCTGGAACAGACATCATGGGATAAGGGTCTTGTAGAATTTCTTTTAGAAGGTATAAGATTTATACTTACCCATAATTATTTTTTCTTTGATGGAGACTTTTACATTCAATTGTGCGGCACAGCTATGGGGACCAGGTTTGCCCCCTGTTATGCCAACCTATTTTTGAGATTTTGGGAGTCGTCCATTCTTCCCACAGGGGGCACAAACCTGGTCTCCTGGTGCCGCTACATTGATGATATCTTCTTTATTTGGGGGAGGGGGGGTCCAGAGAAAGCCTGGATGATTTTTGTGCCAGTTTGAATATTAATGACCTTAACATCCAGTTAACTTACACTATTAATAATCAGTCTGTAGATTATTTGGATCTAAACATTTATGTTGAAAATAATCAACTAAAAACTCAAAATTACAAGAGAACAGATACGAACTCTTACATCCCAATAGATAGTCATCATTGTCACCTATGGCTAAGGAACATCCCCAGGGGACAATTTATGTGCCTAAAACGCAATTGCTCTGATGGGGACAAATTTCGTACACATGCCAATAGGATGAAGTTACAATTTTTACAGAAAGGGTACCGTGAGGATATCCTTGATAGAACCATTACAGAAATTGAGGCAATAAACAGAGATTCATTATTGGCCCCTAAAACCAGGAATAATCCTTTGAACAACTTGGTTCCTTTCATTAGTGAATACAACAACCAACATCGTGACATAGAAAAAATTATAACTAAACACTGGCACCTACTGACCAGTGATGAGGAATTAGCGGATCATATAGGAACTATTCCTAAATTCATTTATCGGAAAGACGCGGTTTTAAAAAACCACCTAGTGGCCAGTGCTTTTAATTCTCCTAAACCTCATGGCACCATTAATACTAAAGGATTTTTCTGCTGTGGGGACTGTATTATGTGTAAAACCATTAAGGGATCTAAAAAAGTTACCACTTTTATGCCTACTATCAACCAGAAAAGTATAAAAATTGATTAATTTATCACCTGCAATACGAAAAATTGTATTTATACCTTGGAATGCAAATATGGTCTATTATACAATGGACGCACCTCTAGACCCTTGAAAGTAAGATGGTCGGAGCATCTAAGAAATATCCAGAAGGGTCTGGAGGGGCATCCAATGTCTATACATTTCAGGAACCACCATAATTTCAAACCACAGACCTGATAAGTTTCTGTGGGATTAAAAAAGTGGATAAACACTGGAGAAGGTTTGACCAGGGCACTAGTTTAGCCAGAGAAGAAATTAATTAATTTACCACTTTGATACAATACAACCTAACGGTCTCAATCAGGATTTTGAGGTAAAATGGTTTTTATAGGGATACTTAAGAATACTTTATGGCATAATTTGGTCACCTAGCTTTGTTTTCCCTCAACAGCAGTGAAGACGGAGAAAAAGGATCACCTACAATCATACCAACTTGGATGTGCCCAAACTCGCCCGATCTTGGAAGCTATACAGGTTGGGCCCGGCAAGTATCTGGGTGGGAGACTTCCAGAGAATATCGGGTGTCTTAGGTGGACTCCTCACTCCGAAGGCAAGTCTGTTTTTTCCAATGTGGTATGACTTTTTTATGCAATTTGTAATGAATTTTATAGGGAGGTTTCAATCAATTTTATTTGAATTTTAACCTAATGGTTGATTTTTTAATTTTATTGATTCCCTGCTTCCCTTTTTCCTCAAAATCCTTCACCTACACCTGTGAATGATTCCATTATGATGGAAAACTTGTCAGAATACTCCTCCATTTGTTCGTTTATTATTTTTACTATTTCCCTATCACAGATGGGTTATAATATATATATGATACATCTCAGATTAATCTTTGAATCTTTTTAATTGCAATTAGGGTGGTTTTTGTAAAAAATATTTAATATCTTCTATGGTAACGTAGAATTTCTGTCCCACATGTATAATATATTTGATGAATATCTGGGTATTTTTTAATCATAGCACCCCTGATAAGGCACTATTCCTAGCACTTTAATGTCCTTTATCCACTTTTATTATTTTATTTCACGAATATTATTTAAAAGGAAAATATATATATATTTTTCACTTCCTGCTATATTTGATATAGTATTTATGAATTTATATCTGGATTAAAATCCAGTTGATATTTCATGCACGACACTTTGATTAACACCATTTGGTTTTCCATGTATATTCTTAATTTCTCACCAAAATGTATCACGCAGTTAATTTCTACTGTTAAACCATTAATATTTTGTTCACCTCAGTAATCAACCAGTAGGACTATTTGATGTAAAATTGAATTTTAGCCCCTATTTACATCTGGTCACATCATATGAGTGGTTAAAATTGGACCCCTTATGATTTCAATTCCATATCCCAATTAAGTTGATTTGATCACTCCTGATGATCATTTTAGGTCTCTTACCTTTGTTTTTGATAGTTTATTAGTTAGATAATATTGTTTCCCATCCACCCATGGGAGTTATGGAATTCTACCACCATTATTTATTTACCATGTAAGAAATAGGGCTCAGCTTAGTATACCTACTGGTTACAAGTATGTTATCCCTGTATTTACCATGGCATTAATTGTCTTGACCATGCCAACATCTTATGTCAACACCCATCCTAGTATACTCATTGACTCCCCCCCCCCACCTAAAGTGACAGTCAGTCCTCACATATGATTGATATACAGTGGTATGTTATGTTTTCCCACGAGTTATATTGATTGTAGTGAGCTGTTCACATTTTTAATCACAATGTATTCTGTATTTTTGTATGTATTTAATTCCTAAGACATGGTTTTACAAACCTCTTAGATATATTAGTTAATTTTATTATTGTGTTTTTAAGCTAGGGGTCTGAAGATGTAATATTAGCCCCTTTGATATGCGACTATCCCTTTGAAAGGTCTGCTTATAGTAAGACCCGTTCCATGAATAGTTAAAGCAATTTTTAAGTTGTGCCTATGTTTCCAGTTTTAATATACTGTTTGTTTACTATGGAGATCAGCACTGTTTAAACTGTTTAACGTGCAGCTATAGCGGCATACAGTGGGCAGGGTTAGTGGATTTGGACGCGAGTGACTATCACTATGGTAACTTGTACCTCCCGTCTGAGACTACCATTGAGAGGGGGCAACCGGAAGTCTCCTCACGATGGTTAATACCCACGGACCCAACTGGATATTTTGCTAAGAAGGACGCCCATAAAGTCTCCTCTCCATCGATTACCTGGAACTTTTGAGAAAGGCAAGGCCCGAAACATGTTAAGTCTGCAGGGTATGTGACAGATTCTTCTCCTTGCGGCAGCGTGCTTTAGGATCCTTCTCCACCTGTGGCTGAACTCTGGACGTCCTCTTTTTCCAGCCAAGCTCCGGAAGCATGTCTCCCCCTTGGTAGGAGAACCTGCTCCTTTATTTATTTATATTATATCTGTTGTATTTTATGATAATTTTTATTTACCAGTAAAGTTAATTTTTAACCTTTAGTCTGGATGACATTAATATTAATATTTAATCCAGTGGGTGATAAAATTGTTGCTTATGTCTGGGAATTTACATCTATTTTCTTTCCCATATGTACTCCCTTTTCCAGCCAGGCTCCAGAAGCATGTCTCCCCCTTGGTAGGAGAACCTGCTCCTGTATTTATTTATATTATATCCAATCTGTTGTATTTTGTGAGAATTTTTATTTACCAGTAAAGTGAATTTTTTACCTTTAGTCTGGATGACATTGATTAATATTTAATCCAGTGAATGATAAAATAATTGCTTGTGTCTGGGAATTTACATCTATTTTCTTTCCCATATGTACTCCCTGGATTTGTGAGCTAATTCTGGAGAGATGGTGAAAGGATTTTGGAACATATAGAACTCCAATTGGACTTTGTTATTTGGACCGCATTATTAATTGTTTTAGGTATTTTTTCATATGAACTGAACTTTTTACCGGGACAATTATATATATTTTGTATATTTTTTATAATTTTTTAACTGTATGCCGCCCAATTAGCTATATTTTTTAGACGCTGTCTTCTTTACCTGAAATTATTTATGTGACTTAATTATGAGAATTTTCTTTGGACTTCTCTTTGGTTTTAGAAGCTTCTGTTTATAAGATTTTTTTATTTTTATTTTACTTTTAGCGCTTAATTTGAAGGTTGTAATTTATTTTTTATACATATCCTTTTCTCGGTTACTTGATACTTTAGGACTGGTTGATGTCTGGCGATGGCACAACCCTGATGTTCGTCAATACTCCTGCCACTCCGTCACACATCATTCACTCTCCAGAACTGACTTGATTTTGGTATCTAGATCTCTCGTTTCTCCAGGGTTACCTCTATAAAAATATCTATCTAGGGGCATTTCAGATCATTCACCGATTGTGATGGAAATTGCCTTTCTTGAAGATACGGGGAAGAGGTTTTGGAAATTAAATCTGTTTTGGTTACAGTTGGGGGGACGATTTCAGGGACAAATCAACCAATGGATAATCCAGTGATTCTGTGGAACGACTTCAAGGTGGTTCTTAGGGGCTTCCTTGATCCGGAGAGTTGCTGGTATGAGGAAATTTCATAGGCCTGAAGAGGAGGCACTGGAGGATGAGCGTAGGACACGAGAAGCGCAGTATGTATTGACTTGTGCGGAGGAAGACAAATGGGATTGGCTTATAGTGCAGAAAGAATGGTCTAATCATTTATTTGTGACGGTTAGGCGTTGTTTACCTTTCGCTGGGCTTTTGAATTATGAGCAATCAGATGTAGGGGGAGCCTACATGGCGTTTTTGGCAAGACGGGAGTCTAAAAGGAATATAATCACTATCCTGAATAAAAATGGGATACAAAACACAGGGCTCCTGATATTGACTTTTTAAAGTCTTTTTTCAATACTTTAAATCGATATATGCGTCGAAAGCATTGCTTTCCCTTGATGACCTCAGGGCCTATGTATATGCTATTGATTTGCCCAAGCTCTCGGCAGAGGCTGCTGCTAGCCTTGCGGCACCATTCACTACTGAAGAATTAGAAGAGGTAATTCAGTCTGTCCCTAATGATCAGGCCCCCGGGATAGACGGCTGCCCATAGAACTGTTCAAGCAATAGAAGTCCTTCTTTGTACCGCAGCGGTTGGAACTATTTGATAGGCTCCTGGAACACGGTTCACTTCCACCATCTATGTCAGGGGCCCTTATTGTAGTAATTCACAAGCCTGGTAAAGATCCCACTTTACCGGATTCTTATCGCCCAATCTCTTTGTTAGCTTCTGACATTAAGATCCTGGACAATTTGTTAGCTATAAGACTTAACTGGGTTAATCTACGTCTATAGAAGGTTATTTACACATCTTTAGGTGTCTCATGAAGCCTCATGGGGTCAGTGGTGGTGTCGCTTGACGTTGCCAAGGCCTTTGATTTGGTGGAATATCTGTGGGAGGTTCTAGACTGTTTAGGTGTTGGTCAGCGTTTTATAAGATGAATGCAACTTCTGTACTCAGTGACAGCGGCGAAGGTGTGCGTCAATGTATATACATTCGCCCTGTTCACTTTGGGAAGAGGCACTAGGTAGGGTTGTCCCCTGTCCCCTTTTCGCTCTTGCCATTGAACCCCTAGCATGTATTATTAGGTCCCATAGAAATATTATTGGTCTCCAGGCTGGGGCTGGGACTGATAAGATTGCTTAATACGCAGACGATATGCTGCTGTTCCTGGCGACAGCAGAAACTTCCTTGCCCTATCTCCTTGAAGCTGTTGAGCATTTTGGTTGCTACTCAGGGTTAAGGGTAAAATGGTATAAGTCTAATATTTTTTTAATTTCCGACAGTGCCTCGCTGCTTCTTCTGGGTGAAGATTCTGGGTCAAATTCAACTATCTGGGCATATGGGTGACGCCGATGCTGACGGAATACCTCGAGCAGAATCTGCGTCCGATTATTGAGTGGGTCAAGACCAGGTCTCACAAATGGGGGAAACGTCCACTCACGATTTCTGGAAGAGTTAATCTCTCTAAGATGGCGATGCTGCCAAAGTATTTATATGTTTTACAACACCCCCCTTTAATAGTTCTTAAAAAGGTTTTTAAACTCACTGACTCCATAACCTCCTCCTTTGTGTGTGTGTGTGTGGAGGTGGGGGGGGTAGGGCTGGGGGGTTGTCGGCGTCATAGGGTTTCCATGGACACTTTAAAAAGGACATGACATTTGGGGGGTATAGCTCTGCCTGACCTTTGGTTATATTATATAGCAGCCCAGCTCACGCATTTGATTCCCTGGGTCACTGAAGGAGGTCAGGGTCTGTTAAGCCTTTTGATTGGACAAGCCTGTGGGGTTCCCTTGTACCCTATACATTTTCTATTTTCTGCCTAACTACTTGCTCCTTTAGTTAGGCAAGAACTGATGATGGGGCTAACGCGCCGGATGCTGGATGATAAAGACCTGGATCCTAATACACCTCTTTGACGCAGTGTGGCCTTCCCAGAGCTGAGCTCTCCCTGTGGCGTACAGCTGGGGATCTTGACAATAGGTCATTTGTATGACAAAGGGCGCTTGAAGAGCTTCTCTAACCTTAGTGTTGAGTACACCCCACAAATAGTTCCTATAGGTACTTGCAGCTTGGTCACACACTTGAGGTCCAGTTTGGGTAGGGGTTCTATTATGCCTCAGTCTTCTGCATCGAAGTTGGTAGCCTTTGCTGTGGATAAGCATGCAATATCCTTTCTATACACCTCACTGGGAGGGACTGTGTGGGCATCTGACCTTCCGCACTTACGGGAGAAATGGGAGAGTGATTTTGGCACTTTATTAGATGAGGAATGGACACAAGTTCTTTCTAGTTCTAAACATGCGACATCCTGTATAAGATATGGTCACATTCACTTTTTTGTCCTCCATAGGGTATATTTCTCTCCCCAGAGACTATGATATGGGCCTGTAACTGTGTTAGGTGTCACGGTGCAGGTGCTGACATTTGGCATATGACTTGGGGATGTCCAGTGACACAGGGTTTGGGTCTGTATATCTATGACAACTCCGGGAGTTCCTCCCCTGAACCCGAGGACTTTCCTTTTTGGTAATAACTTGGAGGAAGAGTGTTCAGTGGAAACATGTCCTAATACTTACTTCCCTTGCGCTGGATTTGGATGGCTGCGGAGTCTCCAACATTGCTACAGTGGGAAGGGCTGGTGAATAACGTCACGTATCATGAAAAGTTCATGCACACCAAGAGATAAACGCTTCATGCTTTTTATAAGATTTGGTCGCCTGGTATAACTCTCCACTAGCAGATGTTCATGAACAGCTACAAGTAACTTTAACGGGTGCCGTAGACTCTTATGTAAGTGTGTTTAAATGATCAACGTTATCTTATTTAAATGGGGTTCATGGGCCGTGCCGTTTACACTATACGTCTTGTATTACTAGGTATAACTGACCACCTAATACTTGTGACTCTTACCACTACTACTTGCTGTTTCTGAAGGTCCAGTTAATGTACATGTAGTTGAGTTTGCACACTGCATATAATGTACTTGTCATATTATTTGATGTTATATTTCTCTGAATATCTATTATTTCGATCCTTCACCGTGTACTTTGCTCAGTTGTATTTTAATGCATGAATGCCTTGTATCTGTTTTCTGGGGTATTTTATGTAACAGGGTTTATTACTCCTCTGTATCGGGGGAAATGTTTTGTTTTTGTTGTTTCTCTTTTTGTGTTTCACTGAAGATCCAAAATAAACTCAATAAAAAAATATTGATGTAGATAAAGTGCAGCACTAAGGACATGTAATATAATCCTCACAGAACCCTGACTGTAATAGAGAGAAGGCGATATTACTCATGGGTGCCTGTCACAGGCCATGGCACTGCAAATAGATGTCACAAAGGGTCTCCAGAATCCACACACCATATAAAGGGTACATATAGCACAAAGTAATCCAAGGGGTTACCACAGATATGTATGGGGAGCTGGTTCATTCATCCGAGGCATTAATGAGAAGTTCCTATGTGGAGGAGCCCCAGTACAGTGCTGGTTCATTCATCCGGGGCATTAATGGGAGGTTCCAGTGCGTTGGGATCCCCATTACGGAGCTGGTTCATTCATCCGAGGCATTAATGAGAGGTTCCAGTGCAGTGGAGCCCCAGTACAGAGCTGGTTCATTCATCCGAGGCATTAATGAGAGGTTCCAGTGCGGTGGAGCCCCAGTACAGAGCTGGTTCATTCATCCGAGGCATTAATGAGAGGTTCCAGTGCGGTGGGATCCCCAGTACAGAGCTGGTTCATTCATCCGAGGCATTAATGAGAGGTTCCAGTGCGGTGGAGCACCAGTACAGAGCTGGTTCATTCATCCGAGGCATTAATGAGAGGTTCCAGTGCGGTGGGAGCCCCAGTACAGAGCTGGTTCATTCATCCGAGGCATTAATGAGAGGTTCCAGTGCGGTGGGAGCCCCAGTACAGAGCTGGTTCATTCATCCGAGGCATTAATGAGAGGTTCCAGTGCGGTGGGAGCCCCAGTACAGAGCTGGTTCATTCATCCGAGGCATTAATGAGAGGTTCCAGTGCGGTGGGAGCCCCAGTACAGAGCTGGTTCATTCATCCGAGGCATTAATGAGAGGTTCCAGTGCGGTGGGAGCCCCAGTACAGAGCTGGTTCATTCATCCGAGGCATTAATGAGAGGTTCCAGTGCGGTGGGAGCCCCAGTACAGAGCTGGTTCATTCATCCGAGGCATTAATGAGAGGTTCCAGTGCGGTGGGAGCCCCAGTACAGAGCTGGTTCATTCATCCGAGGCATTAATGAGAGGTTCCAGTGCGGTGGGAGCCCCAGTACAGAGCTGGTTCATTCATCCGAGGCATTAATGAGAGGTTCCAGTGCGGTGGGAGCCCCAGTACAGAGCTGGTTCATTCATCCGAGGCATTAATGAGAGGTTCCAGTGCGGTGGGAGCCCCAGTACAGAGCTGGTTCATTCATCCGAGGCATTAATGAGAGGTTCCAGTGCGGTGGGAGCCCCAGTACAGAGCTGGTTCATTCATCCGAGGCATTAATGAGAGGTTCCAGTGCGGTGGGAGCCCCAGTACAGAGCTGGTTCATTCATCCGAGGCATTAATGAGAGGTTCCAGTGCGGTGGGAGCCCCAGTACAGAGCTGGTTCATTCATCCGAGGCATTAATGAGAGGTTCCAGTGCGGTGGGAGCCCCAGTACAGAGCTGGTTCATTCATCCGAGGCATTAATGAGAGGTTCCAGTGCGGTGGAGCACCAGTACAGAGCTGGTTCATTCATCCGAGGCATTAATGAGAGGTTCCAGTGCGGTGGGAGCCCCAGTACAGAGCTGGTTCATTCATCCGAGGCATTAATGAGAGGTTCCAGTGCGGTGGGAGCCCCAGTACAGAGCTGGTTCATTCATCCGAGGCATTAATGAGAGGTTCCAGTGCGGTGGGAGCCCCAGTACAGAGCTGGTTCATTCATCCGAGGCATTAATGAGAGGTTCCAGTGCGGTGGGAGCCCCAGTACAGAGCTGGTTCATTCATCCGAGGCATTAATGAGAGGTTCCAGTGCGGTGGGAGCCCCAGTACAGAGCTGGTTCATTCATCCGAGGCATTAATGAGAGGTTCCAGTGCGGTGGGAGCCCCAGTACAGAGCTGGTTCATTCATCCGAGGCATTAATGAGAGGTTCCAGTGCGGTGGGAGCCCCAGTACAGAGCTGGTTCATTCATCCGAGGCATTAATGAGAGGTTCCAGTGCGGTGGGAGCCCCAGTACAGAGCTGGTTCATTCATCCGAGGCATTAATGAGAGGTTCCAGTGCGGTGGGAGCCCCAGTACAGAGCTGGTTCATTCATCCGAGGCATTAATGAGAGGTTCCAGTGCGGTGGGAGCCCCAGTACAGAGCTGGTTCATTCATCCGAGGCATTAATGAGAGGTTCCAGTGCGGTGGGAGCCCCAGTACAGAGCTGGTTCATTCATCCGAGGCATTAATGAGAGGTTCCAGTGCGGTGGGAGCCCCAGTACAGAGCTGGTTCATTCATCCGAGGCATTAATGAGAGGTTCCAGTGCGGTGGGAGCCCCAGTACAGAGCTGGTTCATTCATCCGAGGCATTAATGAGAGGTTCCAGTGCGGTGGGAGCCCCAGTACAGAGCTGGTTCATTCATCCGAGGCATTAATGAGAGGTTCCAGTGCGGTGGAGCACCAGTACAGAGCTGGTTCATTCATCCGAGGCATTAATGAGAGGTTCCAGTGCGGTGGGAGCCCCAGTACAGAGCTGGTTCATTCATCCGAGGCATTAATGAGAGGTTCCAGTGCGGTGGGAGCCCCAGTACAGAGCTGGTTCATTCATCCGAGGCATTAATGAGAGGTTCCAGTGCGGTGGGAGCCCCAGTACAGAGCTGGTTCATTCATCCGAGGCATTAATGAGAGGTTCCAGTGCGGTGGGAGCCCCAGTACAGAGCTGGTTCATTCATCCGAGGCATTAATGAGAGGTTCCAGTGCGGTGGGAGCCCCAGTACAGAGCTGGTTCATTCATCCGAGGCATTAATGAGAGGTTCCAGTGCGGTGGGAGCCCCAGTACAGAGCTGGTTCATTCATCCGAGGCATTAATGAGAGGTTCCAGTGCGGTGGGAGCCCCAGTACAGAGCTGGTTCATTCATCCGAGGCATTAATGAGAGGTTCCAGTGCGGTGGGAGCCCCAGTACAGAGCTGGTTCATTCATCCGAGGCATTAATGAGAGGTTCCAGTGCGGTGGGAGCCCCAGTACAGAGCTGGTTCATTCATCCGAGGCATTAATGAGAGGTTCCAGTGCGGTGGGAGCCCCAGTACAGAGCTGGTTCATTCATCCGAGGCATTAATGAGAGGTTCCAGTGCGGTGGGAGCCCCAGTACAGAGCTGGTTCATTCATCCGAGGCATTAATGAGAGGTTCCAGTGCGGTGGGAGCCCCAGTACAGAGCTGGTTCATTCATCCGAGGCATTAATGAGAGGTTCCAGTGCGGTGGGAGCCCCAGTACAGAGCTGGTTCATTCATCCGAGGCATTAATGAGAGGTTCCAGTGCGGTGGGAGCCCCAGTACAGAGCTGGTTCATTCATCCGAGGCATTAATGAGAGGTTCCAGTGCGGTGGAGCACCAGTACAGAGCTGGTTCATTCATCCGAGGCATTAATGAGAGGTTCCAGTGCGGTGGGAGCCCCAGTACAGAGCTGGTTCATTCATCCGAGGCATTAATGAGAGGTTCCAGTGCGGTGGGAGCCCCAGTACAGAGCTGGTTCATTCATCCGAGGCATTAATGAGAGGTTCCAGTGCGGTGGGAGCCCCAGTACAGAGCTGGTTCATTCATCCGAGGCATTAATGAGAGGTTCCAGTGCGGTGGGAGCCCCAGTACAGAGCTGGTTCATTCATCCGAGGCATTAATGAGAGGTTCCAGTGCGGTGGGAGCCCCAGTACAGAGCTGGTTCATTCACTCCTTCCTCTCTGTCCCCCTCTCCCCCCCCCCTCTCTCTCTGTACTCCCCTTGTCTCGTCCTCTAGTCCCTCTTCTTTCCTCTCTGTGCCCCTCTCTCCCCTACCTCTCTCTCTCTCTGTACTCCCCTTGTCTCATCCTCTAGTCTTTCTCCCTCCTTCCTCTCTGTGCCCCTCTCTCCCCCACCTCTCTCTCTGTACTCCCCCTGTCTCATCCTCTAGTCCCTCTCCCTCCTTCTCTCCTTCCTCTCTGTGCCCCTCTCTCCCCCAATGGACAAAAGGGGCGGAGATAGATTGCTAAGATTATCTCAGAGAGTCTGAATGGGTTGAATGAGAGTTTTGAACTAACTCCATTCTTGTGAGATCATTTTTAATGAGTTTTTAAAACATATATTTTTTAAATAGAATTTTTATAAAAAACTTTATTGACTATTTTCATACACTCGTATTAAACTGTTTCTGGATAGGTAATTATTTATCTATTAGTTGATACTGTTTCTAGTTCTTGTTTCTAATCGTATATTGTTGGCCCCTTCAGTATTTAGAGATGCTAAATACATACTTTTTTGAACCTAATGGCCTGATATACATATTTATGATATTGTTATGGTATTTAATAGTTTGTTAAATTATCAATATATTTCAGTAGTTGGATGTTTTGAAATTTATCATTTCTCCTTTGGACCTTATGCCTTTAAATTACTTGGTGCTTCTTTTTTGGATCTCCTTTTATAGGGATCTTTATAGTTAACCTTGTTATATTTATTGTTATTATCTGTAATTTCATTGTAATCATCTGTAATAGTTCTTATTTAGCTGGCTTTGAATATTCAACTCTGTTTGTCTGTAACTGCATTTGAAAGAATTTTTATATTTTAAAAATTACTTACCAGCTGGAAGGCAGGGTATTTAAATGCGGTATGAGACAGAGCAGGCACGCCACCTGACAAAGTCCTCGTGACGAAACGCGTTGGGGCGGAGCTTGCTATGCCCTGGGATCGTTCCTGTCCGTGCCCGCTTACAGCTGCTAAGTTCTGACAGCGTGTGGGATATCGTGCACGTGAAAGCTGTTTACCTTCAGTCGCGACCATGTGCCATCTCCTCTGCTTGTAAGCGCATATGAACCAGAACTAACGTTTGGTTCCATCAACTTCGGTACGCTGCTGTGTTTTTATTTGTTTTTTGTTGATGTCCTGTCTATTTTGAATTAAAAACCATCTGCACCAAGGAGCACCCCCTTTTTTCAGCTTTCTTTTTAGACACAATTACTGGAGATAGGACTCCAGTTCAAGGGGAGCAGCGGTTGTCATTACAGTCTGGTGCATATTTGAAAGTACTCTATATTGCTGACACTTGACAAGTGGTTCAATTAGGATTCACTGAGCGCACCTTTCTTCATCTAAACAAAAATAATAATATACTATTTTACAGCAGATTGTCCCCCCCCCCCCCCTGTACTATCATAGCATATGATAGATATACACTATTATAAAGCAAATATGTCACATCCCCTCCTGTACTATTATATTATATGATATATACACTATTATACAGCACATGTCACATTACCTCCTGTACTATTATATGATATATACACTATTATACAGCAGATGTCACATCACTTCCTGTACTATTACCTTATATATACACACCATTATACAGCAGATGTCACATAATAGTGCCTAATGTACTATTATATTATATATACATTATTATACATCACTTCCTCTACAATTACATGATATTTACACAATATACAGCAGATGCCACATCACTTCCTGTACAATCATATGATATATACACAATATACAGCAAATGTCACATCACCTCCTATACAATCATATGATATATACACACAATATACAGCAGATGTCACATCACCTCCTGTACAATCATATGATATATACACAATATACAGATGTCACATCACCTCCTGTACAATCATATGATATACACAATATACAGATGTCACATCACCTCCTGTACAATCATATGATATATACACACTATACAGCAGATGTCACATCACCCCCTGTACAATCACATGATATATACACAATATACAGCAGATGTCACATCACCTCCTGTACAATCATATGATATATACACAATATACAGCAGAAATATTTAGGGAACACTCTGGAGTAGTCTCAGGATCTCCTAAAACCTGTACCCCCGCAAAGATCCTCCCTCCACACCCACAACAAAATGGCCGTCCTGCCTCCGTGACTTAAATTGTATAAAGCCTCAATCATACAGCCTAGAAATGTACTGTATATCTACGGCAAAATGGCCACTATCACCCCTCCCCTCCCTCCTCTAAAGGTTGTGACACACTAGAAGGAAAAGGATTCTCTCAGCACGAGAGTTAATACTATCTAAACATAGATGTCCCCTGCGCTGTGGTGGCGGCCATGTTTCTGTTGCCTCGACTGGTTCCACTGAGAATGTTTCTGCAGACACCGCGGCCATTATCTTGTGGACTCTGCATGTCCTCCCAGCAACAGCAGAACCTTCATTACCCACAATGCCCCGCGGCAAACATTCTACATCCGGGATATATAAAGGCTTGCTGGAGGATTTCACACAGAGACAGGTAACATGAAAGAAGTGTTATTATTATATAGAGGAGAGGGGTCTGTACAGTGATATGAGGATTATTATTATATGGAGGAGAGGGGTCTGTACAGTGATATATGAGGATTATTATTATATAGAGGAGAGGGGTCTGTACAGTGATATGAGGATTATTATTATATAGAGGGGTCTAGAGAGGAGAGGGCTCTGTACAGTGATATGAGGATTATTATTATATAGAGGAGAGGGGTCTGTACAGTGATATGAGGATTATTATTATATGGAGGAGAGGGGTCTGTACAGTGATATATGAGGATTATTATTATATAGAGGAGAGGGGTCTGTACAGTGATATATGAGGATTATTATTATATAGAGGAGAGGGGTCTGTACAGTGATATATGAGGATTATTATTATATAGAGGAGAGGGGTCTGTACAGTGATATATGAGGATTATTATTATATAGAGGAGAGGGGTCTGTACAGTGATATATGAGGATTATTATTATATAGAGGAGAGGGGTCTGTACAGTGATATATGAGGATTATTATTATATAGAGGAGAGGGGTCTGTACAGTGATATATGAGGATTATTATTATATAGAGGAGAGGGGTCTGTACAGTGATATATGAGGATTATTATTATATAGAGGAGAGGGGTCTGTACAGTGATATATGAGGATTATTATTATATAGAGGAGAGGGGTCTGTACAGTGATATATGAGGATTATTATTATATAGAGGAGAGGGGTCTGTACAGTGATATATGAGGATTATTATTATATAGAGGAGAGGGGTCTGTACAGTGATATATGAGGATTATTATTATATAGAGGAGAGGGGTCTGTACAGTGATATATGAGGATTATTATTATATAGAGGAGAGGGGTCTGTACAGTGATATATGAGGATTATTATTATATAGAGGAGAGGGGTCTGTACAGTGATATATGAGGATTATTATTATATAGAGGAGAGGGGTCTGTACAGTGATATATGAGGATTATTATTATATAGAGGAGAGGGGTCTGTACAGTGATATATGAGGATTATTATTATATAGAGGAGAGGGGTCTGTACAGTGATATATGAGGATTATTATTATATAGAGGAGAGGGGTCTGTACAGTGATATATGAGGATTATTATTATATAGAGGAGAGGGGTCTGTACAGTGATATATGAGGATTATTATTATATAGAGGAGAGGGGTCTGTACAGTGATATATGAGGATTATTATTATATAGAGGAGAGGGGTCTGTACAGTGATATATGAGGATTATTATTATATAGAGGAGAGGGGTCTGTACAGTGATATATGAGGATTATTATTATATAGAGGAGAGGGGTCTGTACAGTGATATATGAGGATTATTATTATATAGAGGAGAGGGGTCTGTACAGTGATATATGAGGATTATTATTATATAGAGGAGAGGGGTCTGTACAGTGATATATGAGGATTATTATTATATAGAGGAGAGGGGTCTGTACAGTGATATATGAGGATTATTATTATATAGAGGAGAGGGGTCTGTACAGTGATATATGAGGATTATTATTATATAGAGGAGAGGGGTCTGTACAGTGATATATGAGGATTATTATTATATAGAGGAGAGGGGTCTGTACAGTGATATATGAGGATTATTATTATATAGAGGAGAGGGGTCTGTACAGTGATATATGAGGATTATTATTATATAGAGGAGAGGGGTCTGTACAGTGATATATGAGGATTATTATTATATAGAGGAGAGGGGTCTGTACAGTGATATATGAGGATTATTATTATATAGAGGAGAGGGGTCTGTACAGTGATATATGAGGATTATTATTATATAGAGGAGAGGGGTCTGTACAGTGATATATGAGGATTATTATTATATAGAGGAGAGGGGTCTGTACAGTGATATATGAGGATTATTATTATATAGAGGAGAGGGGTCTGTACAGTGATATATGAGGATTATTATTATATAGAGGAGAGGGGTCTGTACAGTGATATATGAGGATTATTATTATATAGAGGAGAGGGGTCTGTACAGTGATATATGAGGATTATTATTATATAGAGGAGAGGGGTCTGTACAGTGATATATGAGGATTATTATTATATAGAGGAGAGGGGTCTGTACAGTGATATATGAGGATTATTATTATATAGAGGAGAGGGGTCTGTACAGTGATATATGAGGATTATTATTATATAGAGGAGAGGGGTCTGTACAGTGATATATGAGGATTATTATTATATAGAGGAGAGGGGTCTGTACAGTGATATATGAGGATTATTATTATATAGAGGAGAGGGGTCTGTACAGTGATATATGAGGATTATTATTATATAGAGGAGAGGGGTCTGTACAGTGATATATGAGGATTATTATTATATAGAGGAGAGGGGTCTGTACAGTGATATATGAGGATTATTATTATATAGAGGAGAGGGGTCTGTACAGTGATATATGAGGATTATTATTATATAGAGGAGAGGGGTCTGTACAGTGATATATGAGGATTATTATTATATAGAGGAGAGGGGTCTGTACAGTGATATATGAGGATTATTATTATATAGAGGAGAGGGGTCTGTACAGTGATATATGAGGATTATTATTATATAGAGGAGAGGGGTCTGTACAGTGATATATGAGGATTATTATTATATAGAGGAGAGGGGTCTGTACAGTGATATATGAGGATTATTATTATATAGAGGAGAGGGGTCTGTACAGTGATATATGAGGATTATTATTATATAGAGGAGAGGGGTCTGTACAGTGATATATGAGGATTATTATTATATAGAGGAGAGGGGTCTGTACAGTGATATATGAGGATTATTATTATATAGAGGAGAGGGGTCTGTACAGTGATATATGAGGATTATTATTATATAGAGGAGAGGGGTCTGTACAGTGATATATGAGGATTATTATTATATAGAGGAGAGGGGTCTGTACAGTGATATATGAGGATTATTATTATATAGAGGAGAGGGGTCTGTACAGTGATATATGAGGATTATTATTATATAGAGGAGAGGGGTCTGTACAGTGATATATGAGGATTATTATTATATAGAGGAGAGGGGTCTGTACAGTGATATATGAGGATTATTATTATATAGAGGAGAGGGGTCTGTACAGTGATATATGAGGATTATTATTATATAGAGGAGAGGGGTCTGTACAGTGATATATGAGGATTATTATTATATAGAGGAGAGGGGTCTGTACAGTGATATATGAGGATTATTATTATATAGAGGAGAGGGGTCTGTACAGTGATATATGAGGATTATTATTATATAGAGGAGAGGGGTCTGTACAGTGATATATGAGGATTATTATTATATAGAGGAGAGGGGTCTGTACAGTGATATATGAGGATTATTATTATATAGAGGAGAGGGGTCTGTACAGTGATATATGAGGATTATTATTATATAGAGGAGAGGGGTCTGTACAGTGATATATGAGGATTATTATTATATAGAGGAGAGGGGTCTGTACAGTGATATATGAGGATTATTATTATATAGAGGAGAGGGGTCTGTACAGTGATATATGAGGATTATTATTATATAGAGGAGAGGGGTCTGTACAGTGATATATGAGGATTATTATTATATAGAGGAGAGGGGTCTGTACAGTGATATATGAGGATTATTATTATATAGAGGAGAGGGGTCTGTACAGTGATATATGAGGATTATTATTATATAGAGGAGAGGGGTCTGTACAGTGATATATGAGGATTATTATTATATAGAGGAGAGGGGTCTGTACAGTGATATATGAGGATTATTATTATATAGAGGAGAGGGGTCTGTACAGTGATATATGAGGATTATTATTATATAGAGGAGAGGGGTCTGTACAGTGATATATGAGGATTATTATTATATAGAGGAGAGGGGTCTGTACAGTGATATATGAGGATTATTATTATATAGAGGAGAGGGGTCTGTACAGTGATATATGAGGATTATTATTATATAGAGGAGAGGGGTCTGTACAGTGATATATGAGGATTATTATTATATAGAGGAGAGGGGTCTGTACAGTGATATATGAGGATTATTATTATATAGAGGAGAGGGGTCTGTACAGTGATATATGAGGATTATTATTATATAGAGGAGAGGGGTCTGTACAGTGATATATGAGGATTATTATTATATAGAGGAGAGGGGTCTGTACAGTGATATATGAGGATTATTATTATATAGAGGAGAGGGGTCTGTACAGTGATATATGAGGATTATTATTATATAGAGGAGAGGGGTCTGTACAGTGATATATGAGGATTATTATTATATAGAGGAGAGGGGTCTGTACAGTGATATATGAGGATTATTATTATATAGAGGAGAGGGGTCTGTACAGTGATATATGAGGATTATTATTATATAGAGGAGAGGGGTCTGTACAGTGATATATGAGGATTATTATTATATAGAGGAGAGGGGTCTGTACAGTGATATATGAGGATTATTATTATATAGAGGAGAGGGGTCTGTACAGTGATATATGAGGATTATTATTATATAGAGGAGAGGGGTCTGTACAGTGATATATGAGGATTATTATTATATAGAGGAGAGGGGTCTGTACAGTGATATATGAGGATTATTATTATATAGAGGAGAGGGGTCTGTACAGTGATATATGAGGATTATTATTATATAGAGGAGAGGGGTCTGTACAGTGATATATGAGGATTATTATTATATAGAGGAGAGGGGTCTGTACAGTGATATATGAGGATTATTATTATATAGAGGAGAGGGGTCTGTACAGTGATATATGAGGATTATTATTATATAGAGGAGAGGGGTCTGTACAGTGATATATGAGGATTATTATTATATAGAGGAGAGGGGTCTGTACAGTGATATATGAGGATTATTATTATATAGAGGAGAGGGGTCTGTACAGTGATATATGAGGATTATTATTATATAGAGGAGAGGGGTCTGTACAGTGATATATGAGGATTATTATTATATAGAGGAGAGGGGTCTGTACAGTGATATATGAGGATTATTATTATATAGAGGAGAGGGGTCTGTACAGTGATATATGAGGATTATTATTATATAGAGGAGAGGGGTCTGTACAGTGATATATGAGGATTATTATTATATAGAGGAGAGGGGTCTGTACAGTGATATATGAGGATTATTATTATATAGAGGAGAGGGGTCTGTACAGTGATATATGAGGATTATTATTATATAGAGGAGAGGGGTCTGTACAGTGATATATGAGGATTATTATTATATAGAGGAGAGGGGTCTGTACAGTGATATATGAGGATTATTATTATATAGAGGAGAGGGGTCTGTACAGTGATATATGAGGATTATTATTATATAGAGGAGAGGGGTCTGCCTTCATTTGGTCATTTAACTGCCTCTCTCCACCCAAATCTGCGTATCTGCCTAGTTACTTATTCACAGAACGCCCCTTTTTGCGTATGTTATTACGAACCTAGAGACTTTAGGTGCATAATGTATAAGTACGTAATTTCATGCGTAAGTCCAACGTAAACAGCGTATAAAACTTACTACACATGCGCAGTGCATCCGTTCTTAAATATACGCACCTAAACCTATGCATATTCTTAAGTGTGAATCATGAATGAAGTCCTGTGAGAACACGGAGGATCATCGCGGGACTTGCAGGAGAGGTGAGTAGTGTAGTATTGTATACCCCATTCTATTTTATAGTCTATACTATTGTATATAGAAAAAAAAGGGAAATAAAGTGCTGCGCTGACATCCAAAACACTTGTGGTGTATTTAAATTAAATTATAATGTAATACAAAATTAAGCACCATAAAATTAATAAAAAAGAATTTATTATCAAAAACATATCATATAAGCTAACATATAAAGATAGGGAGCATACTCATCCTAAAAGGAATAATGTTAGCTTATATGTCTGGTTTTTGATAATAAATTCTTTTTTATTAATTTTATGGTGCTTAATTTTGTATTACATTATAATTTAAATAAATTATATTATCAAAAACCAGACATATAAGCTAACATTATTCCTTTTAGGATGAGTATGCTCCCTATCTTTATATGTTAGCTTATATGTCTGGTTTTTGATAATAAATTCTTTTTTATTAATTTTATGGTGCTTAATATTATATTATATGTTAGCTTATATGTCTGGTTTTTGATAATAAATTCTTTTTTATTAATTTTATGGTGCTTAATTTTGTATTACATTATAATTTAATTTAAATACACCACAAGTGTTTTGGATGTCAGCGCAGCACTTTATTTCCTTTTTTTGTTGAAAACAATTACCTGTAATCAAAAACTGGCAATTGACACAGCCAGTACATTTGAAAACCCCTGGTTTAGTGGTAAGCCAACTCCTATTTCTACCCGGTAGTATGTCATGTTTAACAAGTGAGTCTCTCAAGTTGGTACTCCGTTGGAAACACAACATAGGAGGACCTCCAACTGATCCACTAATTCTATTGTCTGAAGATAGAATATGCCAGTGGCGATGTATAGCCCTCTTTAATTCACCCGACATCGTGGAAAAAGTTGTTTTAAAAATCATACGGTTTTGTAACTTATCATTAGCTTTTTTAGGTTCCAGTAACTGTTCTCTATTCAAATTAAGGCATCTCGCCATGGCGGCATCTACCTCCCTCTTCGAGTAGCCCCTATCCAAAAAGCGAGCCCCCATTTCCAATAAGGCATTTCTGAGAACATCAATGTCAGAGGTCAAGCAAACCACCCTAACCATCTGGGCGAATGGTAACCCACTCTTAAGAGGGTTAGGGTGGAAGCTGTCCGCCCTGAGTAATGTGTTCTTGTCCGTGGGCTTTCTAAAAATCTGAGTAGAGAAACAGCCAATAGAGCGAGTAATCATTACATCAAGGAAACTGATGTGGGTCACACTATACTCAATTGTGAATCTAATCAGACTTCCCAAGCGATTCAATTGGTCTACAAAGCTGAGCAGATCCTCAACTGATCCAGACCACAATAAAAAGACGTTGTCAATAAAACGTACGTAAAACATAATATAATTTGAAAAAATCGGGTCATTGAGGATATACTTGCCTTCATAGTCCGACATGTACAAATTCGCATAGGCAGGTGCCATATTTGACCCCATCGCTGTCCCCTGTAGTTGTAAATAGTAAATAAATTGGAATAGGAAGTAATTTTTTGTTAATACAAACTCCAACAAAAACATAAAAAAATCTATCGAAGGTCCATTGTAATGGGGGGAGACAGCGATGAGGTCACGTATGGCATCCATGCCATCCTGATGATTAATATTTGTGTACAGACTAGTGATGTCCATAGTTACCATTATACAAGAGTCAGCTAAATGATTAAACTGTTGTAATTTACATAAAAAATCGGTAGAATCCTTGATGTAACTCCTAGAACGTAAGACTAGAGGTTGTAAAAAATAGTCTAAATATTGAGCCACAGGTTGACTCAAGGATCCACGGGAGGAAATGATTGGCCTCCCCGGTGGATCCTTGAGTGACTTGTGGATCTTTGGCAATACATATAACAAAGGGGTAATTGGAAAATCCTGTTTAAGGAATCGACAAACCTCCCTGGTGATCAGTCCATTCAAGACTGCATCATCCAGATGGTTGTCTAACTCTTTCATGAACACATTAGTTGGATCATGCTTTAATGCTTGATAGCAATTAGTATCCGACAATTGTCTAAGTACCTCTTTGACATACATATCTTTGTCAAGAAGGACTATAGATCCCCCTTTATCGGCTGGAGTCACCACTAGTTTCTCATTGCCCTGTAAAGAACGAATAGCTTTCCTTTCATCAGCTGTTAAATTATGATATTTAATATGGCCCTTAGGCCATTGGGCCAATATATCCCGTTTGACCAAGCGTATAAATACATCAACTGAAGAATTTGTAACTGGAGGGTCAAATCTAGACTTCTTTTTAAAGGGAGTTGTATCTGTATTGTTCTCAAGGTTCTTAAAGTAATCTCTAAGTTTGAGCTGTCTTTTAAACTTGAACAATTCAACTTCTAAATCAAAAGGGTCTGGTTTATGTGTAGAAACAAACGAAAGTCCCTTGGAAAGAACATCCAATTCTGCAGTAGTAGGTGTATATGTAGATAAATTAAAAATTACTGTCTCTTGCGGCTTGTACTTGGTTCGTTGTTTACATTTATGGCCTCCCCTTCTTGTGCGCTTTTTTTTGTCACACTGCGGGTATTTACTTTTTTGCCTAAAAAATTCCTATTAGACTTCCTATCCTTTGTGTTATTTTCAGAATCACTCTGTGATGTAAGTGAATCAATATCAGTAAAAGATTTATTGGCATAGGTGTTTCTCTGTTGTTTCTGAGGAAAACGCCTCTGATAGTTAATATTGTTAAGTGTCCATGCATACACACGGCTCTCTCTGTAATCATCCTTCACCTTTCGGTATTTATCCTTTTTAAAGGCCAATAATTCCGATTCAAATGTAGCAAGGGACTGTTTCAATTTTTGATGCCAGTCTTCAGTTTTATCATTTACAAGAATGGAGCCTTTATCATTATTAAGAGATTCAATTTCTGTCTTCAATTTAGTGATGTCCAGATTAACACGTTCTATAACCAGGGTAACAAGATCCAACGAACACTTATTTAATATTTGACACCACTGTTTACAGAATAGAGGATCACTGCGCCCCATAGTGGGCTAGTTCTTGATGCGGAAACCTTTAGGGATAAGTTGTTCCTTCACATATTGTGACAAAGTCATTCCGTGTAATTTTAGTTCTGTCAGGCGTTTTTGTAGACGTAATGTATCATAATACACCTCAAGGGGTGAATCCTTATTGAACGCCAAAGTCTCCGTGTCTGTGAATAAAATATTGCTTATTTCCTCTTGTGTGTAGCTCTTGACACCACATTCCACCAAGTTGTCTGCCATGGTTTATAGCAATGAAAAACAATCAACAAAAAAAACTGCTTCCATGGTTACGTCCGATGCGGATGCCGTCGCGGGCGCACGTCGTGTACGTGACGCCTGTGACGTCATTGGTATTGGATGGGCATGTGTTAGCGGAGATGCTGTGTTGTGGTCGCATGTGGAGGCATCGCACTCGGTGATTAGCGTGAGGGGCTACACCTGCGGTAAGTATATGTATAAATAGGCTTTGCTTGTATTAGGCGATATTCTTCTTTGGCAGATGGACCCCTGAAGACGGCGTAAGAGGAGAACGCCGAAACAGCTGTCGGGTATGAGGCTGATTCTACTATCTGGGCTTTACACTGGACATCACTGAACTATTTGCATTACCTTTTGTCCGCAATACAGTGGCCCTATTATCTTTTTGGATTGCTATTTATTATAGTAGTTTGCCTTACCATCACTGCCTATATTGGATATTGCCTATTGCTCATCATGGGCTGTTTTTAATGTTTTGTACACTGGATTTTGCACAGTTATTCTGCACTTTTGGAGACATTGCTTCTCTCTGCCATTAATAAATGAAAATACTTTTTGATACCATGATTTTGGAGTGCTGACTGTGTCTATTGGACCGACTTTGATCTACCTAACTTCTTATGGTCAGGCACCCTGCTACATTATTTCAATTAGTTAAGAGTGTGCATCTTCTGGTCTTTGATCAGATATTTTTCATATATATATACAATAGTTTAAAAGTTATTTTTTTTACATAATAAATACCAAACCCTACAAGCGGTCTTCATTCTTTCTAGTTTTAGATTATGTAATTCCTACTGTGCAAAGAAGAGCAACTAAAATGGTCCATGGCCTGTGTCACAAATCATACCAAGAAAGGGTACAGCTCCTTTTTTTGTTTGTTGGTCCTTCGAATTGTGAATATATATAAGTCCTAAAATCTGCCCTCTAGTGGCGTCTGATACCAGTTTACAACAATAAGTCACCTATGAGAAACAAAAGTGATGCGAAACATCATCACAAAACAAAGCTTATACAGTAAACAGAAACAGGTAAACTATAGGGCTGAAACTATAGTTAATTAATATAGAACAAAACAAATAGTATTTTAGCAAAAGTACTGTTGGATTATTTTTTTTTATAGGCATTGTAAAAGAGAGGAAAGAAAAAACGGGTAAAGATGGAAGAGAGAAAAGAAAGGGGAAAGAAGTGAAACCGAAAGGTAAGAAAAGAGGAAGGAAAGAAAGAGAAAGTAAAGATTAGACAGGAGGATTTAGTAATTTCACTCGCCAGGGGGAGACCTAGTAAAAGGGAGAAATAAAAAGAGAAGCCAAAATGGTGGTTAAAGTGAGAGTACCATGGATTCCATACCTTATGAAAGGACAAGTCAGATATCCCATGGAGGAAATGTACCAAAGCATGTTGCCAGCTGCCACAGATGGGGTTGAAATGGGGTCCACACAGGCATTTCTACTTATGACATAGTGTGGGATGTTATTCACTAAGACTGTTTCTTCATATTATAGTATAAACATGCATAGTATAAAGATCAAGATATCCTAAATTTCAAACTAAAGTGAGGGTTATATAGGTTCTAGGGTCAGTATAGGTAAAAAAAAAACAAAAAACTATTGGGCATATTGGATGGGCCATGTGGCAATTGTCTGCTGTCACTTTCTATGTTTTTGGTTTTTTTGGAAGGGGTGGGGATGTTTTTGGGGGTCTTTTTGCCATTATTTAATATGTTTTTGGTTTATTTTTAACTGTGAACTTGTTTTCTACAGACGTGTATAATGACAAAACTACAGAAGCTGAATTTCACTGTCCAATCATTTGGGTGAACTCTATAACCACAAGGAATTGTATGAAGCTAAATGAAATATACAAGATTATGAAAGAATCCATAAGCAGTGTGACCAAGGAATCAAATTTATATGACAGTGGAAAAATCCTTAATATTTATATCCCCACAGATCATCCACCATCTGCATCTACTCATATCAAGGAGGAACCAGTCTCATGCGATATTTATACACCCTCAGATCATACACAGTCAACATCTACTCATATCAAGGAGGAACCTTTCTCATGTGATATTTATACACCCACAGATCATTCACCATCTGCATCTACTCATATCAAGGAGGAACCAGTCTCATGCGATATTTATACACCCTCAGATCATACACAATCAACATCTACTCATATAAAGGAGGAACCATTCTCATGTGATGGAGGAAACCTCACACACACCAACACTTATACACTCATGGCTCATACACCTTCTACATATACTCATATAAAAGAGGAACCAGCCTCATGTAATGAAGAAACAGTCACTGATATTTATACACCCACAGATCATACACCGTCTACATCTACTCATATTAAGGAGGAACCAGTCTCATGTGATGTAGAAACAGTGACAGATCATACACCATCTACATCTACTCATATAAAGGAGGAACCTGTTTCATATGATGGAGTCACTGACACTGACATTTATGGGAAAACAGATCATACACAGTCTATATCTAATCATATAAAGGGGGAACCAGTCACAAGTGATGGAGAAACCGTAACAGACAGTGGTCTTTTTACATCCACAGATCATACACAAATTAACTCTCCGTGTAAAAAGGAAGTAAAGGAAAATACAGTTACGTGCTCTGAATGTGGGAAATCATTTTCTAGTAATGCTGAACTTATTGTACATCATAGAAGTCACTCAGGAGAGAACCCGCATGTCTGCTCTGAATGTGGGAAATCATTTACTACCAAGGCAAACCTTGTCAGACATGTGAGACTTCATACAGGAGAGAAGCCTTATGTGTGCTCTGAATGTGGGAAATCTTTTTCTACCAATGCTCAGCTTAATGTACATCATAGAAGTCACACAGGAGAAAACCCATATGTCTGCTCTGCATGTGGGAAATCCTTTAGGACCAAAGCATACCTTTCCATACATGTGAGACTTCATACAGGGGAGAAGCCATATGAGTGCTCTGAATGTGGAAAAAGTTTCACTAGACAGTCATCTTTTATCAAACATGAAAGAAGTCACAAAGTAGACAACCCATATGTCTGCTCGGAATGTGGAAAATCTTTTACTACCAAGGCAAACCTTGGCAGTCATGTGAGACTTCATACAGGAGAGAAACCTTATGTCTGCTCTCAATGTGGGAAAAGTTTTACTAGTCGGTCAACATTTAACAAACATGAAAATAGTCACACTGGAATAAAACTATATGTGTGCTCTGAATGTGGGAAAAGTTTAACTAGTCGGTCATCATTACTCAAACATGAAAGAAGTCACACTGGAATAAAACCATATATCTGCTCTGAATGTGGGAAATCGTTTACTGCCAAGGCACACCTTGACGCACATGTGAGAATTCATACAGGGGAGAAACCATATGTGTGCACTGATTGCGGGGAATCTTTTTCTACTAATGCTCAACTAATTGGACATCAGAGAAGTCACACAGGACAATACCCATATGTCTGCTCTGCATGTGGGAAATCTTTTACTACCAAGGCAAACCTTGTCAGACATGTGAGACTTCATACAGGGGAGAAGCCATATGTGTGCTCTGAATGTGGTGAAAGTTTTACTAGTCGATCAACATTTATCAAACATGAAATAATTCACACTGGAATAAACCCAAATGTCTGCTGTGAATGTGGGAAATCTTTTACTACCAAGGCATCCCTTGTCATACATCTGAGACTTCATACAGGGGAGAAGCCATATGAGTGTTCCGATTGTGGGAAAAGTTTTATTTCTCGGTCATCATTTATCAAACATGAAAGAAGTCACACTGGAATAAAACCACATGTCTGCTCTGAATGTGGGAAATCTTTTACTAGAAAGTCAAACCTTGCCAAACATCTGAGACTTCATACAGGGGAGAAGCCATATGTGTGCTCTGAATGTGGGAAAAGTTTTTCTAGTCAGTCAACATTTATCAAACATGAAAGAATTCACACTGGAATAAAACCACATGTCTGCCCTGCATGTGGGAAATCTTTTACTACTAAGTCATCCCTTGTCATGCATGTAAGACTTCATACAGGAGAGAAGCCATATGTGTGCTCTGAATGTGGGAAGAGTTTTACTTTTCGGTCATCATTTATCAAACATGAAAGAAGTCACACTGCAATTAAACCATATGTCTGTTCTGACTGTGGGAAATCTTTTACTAAAAAGTCACACCTTGCCACACATGTGATCGTTCATACAGGGAAATGTGGGCTTTGAAAGTGGGGAAAATTTTACCTACAATGGAAAAGCCTTGTTCGTGTGCTGTTTGGGTTAACAATTTAGTTGTTCCTCAACTCTGAACAGACGTTAAAGAAATGATTAAAATGTGGGAGTTATTTTAACCATGAAGAATTACCAATTTCATGAACAAGACATTATTGGTTATATATAAATGATGGTATGGTTTACAGGGTGTGCCTTATCTGAGAGATTATAAGAAGAGATATCACAGACTAAACCACATATTAGATCCTTGAACATTAATTTTCTTCTCTTTTAACATAAACAAATTATAATTTTGCTACTCATATTTTCTTTAATTACTAGTGATTGAGAAAGGTCTGTTGACAAATTCAAGATGGACCTATACACTGAATGTGATGGGCGACTCCAAACCTACAGCATTCCCTGTCATCTACCACCTATATTTCCGGATGTCATCATACAGTAGATGATAATTTATATTAATATATCAATATTCAGCATCCAATGTGCTCAAAGAATTTTCTCACAGACAGTAATATTTAATGAGCGATGATCATTTTTTAAAACATGATTTATTGTTTGTGGATAGATATGGCCCTAGGCCATATCTATCTGGCTGTTACGACCTCCCTTCCCTGTCTATGATGCAGTGCAACAACTCTACCTTTCAAGTTGTGATGTTTATTCCTTTATTTGTGAACAATTCCTAAAAGCAACGTCATAATTCCCTTTCTCCCCAAAAATGCGAACATTTACCTTAAGTTCCATTAGTTTGTCTGATTTGTATTATTCAAAAAATATCAATATTGAGATGGTTAATAAAATAATACTTATACCACCAATACTCAGTATTTTGATAGGATTATATCTCCACTGGTTGGGACTCACCATCTTGGGCCATTCATCCTCAAATCTGGCAAATCAGGCAAATCAATGTCCTGATCGCCTGTATGGGAAGTTCCATTTATTCTTAGTCTAAGAAGTTGCCTTCTTGCAGTGAGAATCATGTACCCAAGAGTCTTTTTCAGCAACTTTAATAGACATGTCTATGACACGGAGAACCTGCCAAGAGCCTTCCCATCAATCTGTAAGGGAACTAGAGCGTAAAAAGTTTCGTATCATGACAGTCTCCTAGTTGTAATTCATGTGTTGGACATCTGGTTCACATAGTTGGTGGTAGCATCCTGTGCAGAGTAAAATTAGTGGGCGGACCAAATAATTAGGTTAGGTTGCTTTCAAGAAAGTATCTCATGTGGTGAGAGGTTCAAGGGTGGTTTGGAATGCTATGAATACCAAAAGGATGGTTTCTGGCCACAACAGGTCTGTCTCCTTCTGAATCTTCTTTCACCTATTTATTATAATGAAATGTATCCTTTTAACTTATTCTTTTTTCTGTCAGATTCATTACTATATTTCTTATACAACCTGTATAAGGCCACACTGTTCATGCCATATATCAAAACACTTCATATTTCATCTGTTGCAAACAGTATTAGTGTTGATAGGTGATGTTTCCTATCCCAAGTCTAAATAACAGTGTGATAGTAAAGCTGGTCAGTAACTGTGTGCAGTAAGCATTTTAAAGATATATACCGTATTTTTCAGACTATAAGACGCACTTTTTCCCCCCAAAAAAGTGGGGGAAAAAGTGTGTGCGTCTTATGGTCCGAATACTCACGGAGGACATGATGGGTGATGCTGGGTGGAGGACATGATGGGTGATGCTGGGTGCAGGACATGATGGGTGATGCTGGGTGGAGGACATGATGGGTGATGCTGGGTGGAGGACATGATGGGTGATGCTGGGTGGAGGACATGATGGGTGATGCTGGGTGGAGGACATGATGGGTGATGCTGGGTGGAGGACATGATGGGTGATGCTGGGTGGAGGACATGATGGGTGATGCTGGGTGGAGGACATGATGGGTGATGCTGGGTGGAGGACATGATGGGTGATGCTGGGTGGAGGACATGATGGGTGATGCTGGGTGCAGGACATGATGGGTGATGCTGGGTGGAGGACATGATGGGTGATGCTGGGTGGAGGACATGATGGGTGATGCTGGGTGGAGGACATGATGGGTGATGCTGGGTGGAGGACATGATGGGTGATGCTGGGTGGAGGACATGATGGGTGATGCTGGGTGGAGGACATGATGGGTGATGCTGGGTGGAGGACATGATGGGTGATGCTGGGTGGAGGACATGATGGGTGATGCTGGGTGGAGGACATGATGGGTGATGCTGGGTGCAGGACATGATGGGTGATGCTGGGTGGAGGACATGATGGGTGATGCTGGGTGGAGGACATGATGGGTGATGCTGGGTGGAGGACATGATGGGTGATGCTGGGTGGAGGACATGATGGGTGATGCTGGGTGGAGGACATGATGGGTGATGCTGGGTGGAGGACATGATGGGTGATGCTGGGTGGAGGACATGATGGGTGATGCTGGGTGGAGGACATGATGGGTGATGCTGGGTGGAGGACATGATGGGTGATGCTGGGTGCAGGACATGATGGGTGATGCTGGGTGGAGGACATGATGGGTGATGCTGGGTGGAGGACATGATGGGTGATGCTGGGTGGAGGACATGATGGGTGATGCTGGGTGGAGGACATGATGGGTGATGCTGGGTGGAGGACATGATGGGTGATGCTGGGTGGAGGACATGATGGGTGATGCTGGGTGGAGGACATGATGGGTGATGCTGGGTGGAGGACATGATGGGTGATGCTGGGTGGAGGACATGATGGGTGATGCTGGGTGCAGGACATGATGGGTGATGCTGGGTGCAGGACATGATGGGTGATGCTGGGTGCTGGACAGATGGGTGATGCTGGGTGCTATTTGGTTCAAAATATTTTTTTTCTGTTTTCTTCCTCCTAAAAACTAGGTGCGTCTTATGGTCAGGTGCGTCTTATAGTCCGAAAAATACGGTACCTGCATCCAAAGAATACAATTAACTTGGCTCCCCCTGAAATCAACATGTTTTAGCCCTTGAGTAACTAAGTTTATACACTTAACAAGGTCTGGATCCAGCCCCTTACTCTTAAACATTCATTTTGATAAGACAATCTCTTAAACAATCAAACCAATCATTTGCTGGAAATTGATATTGCTTCCTTGACATTCATTTTTACCAATCACAAAATCCTTATTTATTTCATTAATATGCCTGTATGCACAATGAGTCCGTACAGCTTTCCCTATCTTCCTTGGTAGGACTTGTATCCATAATATTCTCACTTATCTTATTCATTTATCCCATTTTATATCTTTATCTCTTATGGGCTGTATCATAAGATCACTTTACATCTCAATAATTCACACAGAGATTCTTCTTAAATCTTTTACAAAGTTTCTACTTAAATCCTTTTTTTCACATGGTTTTTAATATATGTTATTTCATGATTTCTGATGGCACTATCAATAATCCAGCAAATAAATCACCATCAAATTACTATAGGACAAAAATAAAAATGAATGGATCATAGAAAGAGACAATTATAGCATACACATTCAATACTTCATGCTACGCGGGACGTCACTTACAAAATAACTATCAGCACTGTTAGATGAGTATTGACGACATACGTACCAACAAAGGCCCTGCATGGTCTGACTGAGACCACAGATTGTAAATGTAGGTTGGAAAATAATATTTGGAGTTTATTCAACAAAAGCCTACACCTATGTCACATTATATTGCATTATATTCAGCGGTTGTAGTCCCCAATGATGGCCTCCTTTCAGAAATAAAGACAGACGAAAGGTACTTTTCAGCTGTCTCTAAATCGAATTAGTTTGAACTTAGACCAGGGTAGTGCAGTGGATGTGGTCTACTTAAGCCTTTGATACAGTGCCACACAATAGATTGGTCCACAAAATAAGGGAACTGCGTCTAGAAAACAACATTTGTACTTGGATCAAAAACTGGTTGGAGGATAGGGAACAGAGAGTTGTGATAAATGGAACTAATTCTATTTGGTCAAAAGTTTTAAGCAGTGTACCTCAAGGTTCTGTGCTGGGACCACTCCTTTTTAATATATTTATTAATGACCTTGGTGATGGTTTAGAGGGCGAGTTTTCCATTTTTGCAGATTACACTAAACTATGTAAGGTAATAGAATCTGAGCAAGATGTAGCGTCTTTACAGAGGGACTTCAGTAAATTGGAGGATTGGGTGGCCATATGGAAAATGAGGTTTAACATAGATAGTGCTTGTGGACAATAGACTTAGCAATAGTGCTCAATGCCAAGCAGCAGCTGCAAGGGCCAATAAAGTATTAGCATGCATAAAAAGGGGCATAGATGCAAGGGAAGACACTATATAAATCATTGGTAAGGCCTCATCTTGAATACGCAGTTCAGGTCTGGGCACCAGTCCATAAAAAAAAACATTTTAGAACTAGAAAGGGTTCAGAGAAGGGCGACAAAATTGATAAACGGTATGGAGTCATTGAACTATGAGGAAAGGATAGCCAGTTTAGACATGTTTACTTTAGAAAAGAGGCGTCTGAGAGGAGATATGATCAATATATACAAATACATCATGGGTCAATACAGAGAACTTTCAAAGGAACTTTTTACCCCAAGGACTGTACACAGGACACGGGGGCACCCACTAAGGTTAGAGGAAAAGAAGTTTCACAAACAGCAAAGGAAAGGGTTCTTCACAGTAAGGGCAGTCAGGATGTGGAGTCACTGCCAGAAAAGGTTGTGATGGCAGTTTCAGTTGATGTTTAAGAAAGGATTAGATCATTTTTTAGCAGAAAAGGACATCCAGGGTTACCAGAACTGCTAATTTAAATAAAGGACAGTAGTGGAGATAAGGAGAAATTTATTTCTTTTTTATGATTTCAACAGTTTGGAGGTTGCTTCATATTGATTAACTTCAAATATAAAGATAGGGATCGCAGGAGATCCAAAATAGGTTGTACTTGATGGACTGTTGTCTTTTTTCAACCTCATCAACTATGTAACTATGAATAGGGAGCTGTTTTAGAATTTTTTTTATGAATGGGTGAATGTGGCAATTGGCATACTCACCCATTCATTCCGCAGACACCCACCGCAGACCACTCCGGAGAGGTGAAGAAACCTCTCCGGGGACTTTTAGAGCCAGATCCAGAGCTATGCTGGCCGTAAGTAAATTCATTATTATATTTTAGTATATATTAAGCATAAAAATGCTGTTTTACATGATGCTGAACAGTAAACATAGGTAATATATAACTGAAAAACCACTAGTGAAATCACTGGCTTCAGGGGCTATTACAATGAATGGGGGCAAGATATTTTAAGTCCAGAGTTTTATGATTTGGCAAATGATTGTCTACAACTCGTGAGCACTTCTTTTATTCCTATCTACACATGAATGTCATTTCTAATTAATAATGTCATTTACTGTTTATTAAGGTTTATGTAAACAATGAATAGTGTCATGACATAACAATGAATAGTGTCATGACATAACAATGAATAGTGTCATGAGGCTATGTGACTTATGTGAGACAAGGGGTTAATCAGAAACAACCACTTGATCTGTTTTACAATCACTAATTCCCCCTTGTCACCACAAATATGACTTATTGCCATTAATCGGCCACCATCAGGAATTATGGAACACAGTATACGAATGAACGTCGAGGTCTTCAGTTCCTCCTTTCCACAAATCTAACACAATTATAATCAGAATCAGAAATCTCATAAACTTAAAAAGATCTCTTCTATTACCACTAAGTAGCATTTAATAATGAGCTGGTCTGATAGGTAAATGTGTTACTACATAGAGACATGAACTTATTAATTGATATTTAATATGGCAAGATATCACAATGCTTATTTACAAAAAGGATAACACAATGGACATACAATATGCAAAACAGTTTCCTATAAAATAAAAGTTGAAAAAGCAAAGATTCTTCTGGCCTGAGATGAACGTAGACATGGATTATCTCCTTATTTACAGAAGATCCCATGAAATAAACAATTCTATATATGAAGTTCCTCCTATGGAAAGTGGTAATGGTTTGCTCCACAGGCTCTATACTCTCTTCTGCCAAAGTATATGACTTCATGCAAGAATAGCTCCAGACTGGGTCCATAAACAGACAACACAACTAGGCCAAAGCAATAAAAACTAGGTGTCAGCCTCCATTATTATATATAGCGCTATTGGATTACAAAGCGCTTCAGTCCCTGCCTTATTGGAGTTACATACTAAAGTCCCTAACACAGACAAACACACAGGTCCAGATTCACAGTTCCATAGTTTTTGTCTTACGCAGTATGCGTAGTAGCTCAATTCTTAAAACAACGTACGTAAGACGAAAACTACGTAACTGAATCTGGACCAGAGACATTAGGGTTCATTTATTCAGCAGCTAATTATCCTCCCAGCATGTTTTTTGGAGTGTGGGAGGAAGAGGCCTTGAAACGGGTTCACTAATGGCCTCTCTTTCTCTTACAGATAATCATTTGCTGATTAGAATATTCCCCTCCCCCCCATCCGCTAAGTCCTCTTTCTACTCTTTTTTCCCCTTCTCCCCACTCTTTCATCCTTGCTATGTCTTTACCTCTACATAACGGTTAGATTCACAATTGGTATTTGGGAAGTTCTGAGTTTCCGATTTTACTTTTTAAGGACGACTCTTCTGTACCCCAAGAATAACAAAGCTAATGCAAAGCTTCCCCTTTTACTTTACCCTTCACTGTTTAACTGTTTAGCGTTACTCATGCTCTTCCTATGTGCGGATGTTTGCTATGTTGTTTTGTGAATATAACATCAAAATAAAGAATTTCAAAAAAAAAAAAGGAGAAAAGAAAGGAAAAAGCCTCCCAATGATAATAATAGCGCCTAACGCCTCATGGCAGTACTCCCCTAGAAAGGGGTATACCAGACCCTATACTGCTCTACATTGCCCATACAATTATAGAAACAGAACTAGGAATGTCAAAAAGGAAAATTCCTTTGAAAAATGCCACCCTCCTCTAGCCGGTCACAACTCTTGATTAATTTAAAGCTGCCACTCGATACCACAGCCAATATCACCTATAAACATATTAAATAGCACTGGTCCAAATACAGAACCCTGTGGTACTTCACTGGTTACATTACCATCAACAGTGAGACTAACTGGTCGGTAGTTTGATGGTCACTATATAAAACAGGCTAGTTCCAAGTGGCTGAAAGGACCAGGAACGGGATTTACACTAACTGTCCAATTTCCTCCCACATCTCTCCCCCATTTTTAGGTGTCTACTGGCACTTACTAGTTGCTATGGGCTACCTTATCTTACGTGCATATTCTCCCTGTTAAGTAGGGAAAATATGCCTGGTCATTAGCAACTCCTTCCTCAGTAATCCAAATGACTCCCCATTCCCACTTCTTATAAGACCTCACATACTGAATCTACCTGCATAATTGCTATGTACATTGTGTAGTCTATATGCATGCCTGTCCATCCCTACCCTGTATGTCTGTACTGTATATTATTATGTACTATGCCGTCCATCCCTGTCCTGTATGTCTGTACTGTATATTATGTACTATGCTTCCACAGTCTCGATTGTATAACCATTTACATAAATATTTTTCTGGTGGTCAGTTTAACCCGATGCTTCGCAAAAATAGAGTAGATACCCGCACCAACGTAATAATTGGAAAAGCACAGGGATAAAGAATTATTATTATTGAAATAATTCAGTTATACACCATTTATAACCCTGGGTGCTACTTGAATTTCAAGAACACTTGTAGTCATTCAGTTCAGCATTAGTGCCACATTGTAACTGAGTATTACATTTAGTATCATTTGTGACAGCACTATGGTGCTTCAATATTCAATGACCCATTGTCGTTTAATTAATAACAAATATTAACTTCCAGCATGTTGATATATTTATTCAATTGACATCAGTTCATTTGCTTATATGTGCTATATCATTACAGCCATATTAATGTAGTTTGGCAGTATTTATATTCAGAATCTCATATTCGACGATATCTACTAAAAAATTGGATTACCCCTCCTTTTGCTTTGAGTACATTATAATTTCAGCCATATAGGATATACATACTGAACTTTTAATAACAGGCTTTAGATATTCTTTATAACAAGTGATTAAGAACTTATGTACAATGTGTAAGATTTGACACGGTCATTTTTGTTATAACAGTAGGAACCAGCTTTTTTATTTCACTTCCCATTTTTCCCTTTCACTCCTTTTAACTAATATTTTTGCATTTTAAAGTTTAAATAAAGTTTGTACTTTTAGAATTGCCTAATTACTCTATATGGTTGGATAAGCTGCTGAGTGCACGTTTAGAATTTTGCTTTTCTTCTTTTCTACATGTAACCCGATGCTTTATTGTAAAAACATTAAAATTGGTAAAGTGCGAATATTTGAAATTCTCCCCATTGAAGCTACCGCGAAATCAGAGAGTTAGTGCCTTGGAAGTTTTCTATAAACTTCTTTTGTTTTGTTGTAAGATTTATTATTACACTAACATGTAGCACCCTTCATGCTGGTAACCACGCCCCCCTTCATATTACAGTCTGAAACTTTCTATACTTTGAATAAAGAACATCTGGTTTGACCATGTCATATAAAACTTGTTTGTTTTCCAGCAATTGTGTGTCCAATATTTTGGAATGTTTCAAACTAAGATTATAAAAAAAAACAAAAAAAAAAATCTTAATTGCGTCCCAAAAAGTCCCAGTAAGATAATTTTAGCTGTAGTGTTTTTCCTGTCTGGTTTAAATGTTCAAATTTTCTTTTCCTTTTTTAGTGATATTTCTGTATGCATTGTTTATACATCCCACCAGCTGTTTGTCTCATTTTGTTAATACACCTGTGGTTTTATCATTGAACCTTGTATAATACTCTTTAGTTCTTTAAATAAGGAAGGTGGGTTGTACTGGGGGTGTTTTTTATATTTTACTCCATTAAAAAAATTATTCAATAGTATTTCTGTTTCAAATAAAAACATTTTAATTGTGAATTTGTTTCCAGCAGATGTTTATGAGAACAAAACTGCAACAGCTGAATTTCACTGATCTCGTCTGATCTCTTTGGTGAACTGTATAAACTCAAAGAATTGCATGAAATTATATGAACTAGACAAGATGGTGAGAGAGCGCGTAAGAATTGATCATACACTGTCTACATCTACTCATATTAAGGAGGATCAAGTCTCATGTGATGGAGGAACAGACACTGATATTTATACACCCTCCGATCATACACAAATGAACTCTCCACAGCAAAGTAAAGAAGAAAATGCAGTTGCCAGCTCTGACTTTGGGAAATCTTTTTCTACCAAAGCTCAACTTGTACATCATAGAAGTCACACAGGCCAAAACCGATATGTCTGCTCTGAATTTGGGAAATCTTTCACGACCAAGGCATCCCTTGTCATACATATGAAACTTCATACAGGGGAGAACCCATATGTATGCTCTGAATGTGAGAAATCTTTTACTACCGAAGCACACCTTGCCATACATGTGAGACATCATAGAGGGGAGAAGCCATATGTGTGCTCTGAATGTGGGAAATTTTTTTGTGCCAAGGCACACCTTATCAGACGTGTGAGACATCATACAGGGGAGAAGTCATATGACTGCTCTGAATGTGGGAAATTCATTACTACTAAGGCACTCCTTGCCATACATGTGAGATATCATAGAGGGGAGAAGCCATATGTGTGCTCTGAATGTGAGAAATCTTTCACGACCAAGGCATCCCTTGTCATACACATGAGACTTCATACAGGGGAGAAGCCATATGAGTGCTCTGAATGCGGGAAAAGTTTTAATAGTCATTCATCATTTTACTACCACAAAAAAATTCACAGAGGAGAGAAACCATATGTCTGCTCTGAATGTGGGAAGTCGTTTATTACAAAGTGATACCTTTCCAAACATATGAGACTTCACACGGAGCAGAAGCCATATGAGTGCTCTGAATGTGAGAAATCTTTTACTACCGAAGCACACCTTGTCAGACATGTGAGACATCATACAGGGGAGAAGCCATATGAGTGCTCTGAATGTGAGAAATGTTATAGTGCCAAGGCACACCTTGTCAGACATGTGACACATCATACAGGGGATAAGCCATATGAGTGCTCTGAATGTGGGAAATCTTTTACTACCAAGGCAGAACTTTCCAAACATGTGAAACTTCATACAGGGGAGAAGCCATATGTGTGCTCTGAATGTGGGAAGCTTTTTACTACTAAGGAACACCTTTCCAGACATGTGAGACTTCATACAGGGTAGAAGCCATATGAGTGCCCCGAATGTGGGAAATCTTTTGCTACCAAGGCAAACCTTTCCAATCATGTGAGACGTCATACATGGGATAAGCCATAGGTGTATTCTGAATGTGAGAAATCTTTTACTACTAAGACATACCTTGCCGTACTTGAAAGACATCATACAGAAGTGAAGCCATGTATGTGCTCTGAATATGGGAAATATTTTATTGATAAAACACACCTTTAAAAATATGTAAGACGAGTTATATATATTTTTACAATAAAGTCAACATGCAAAGTAATTTTTTGCTTAGTAAAACACTTTTGTTACGATTAGGTAAATAAATAATCTACATTTGGCATATACTAAATGTATAAATATCTGATTAACCACTTCTAAACAAATTATGGTTACAAAGATAAGAACTTTACTGTCAAGTGTTGCCAGTAAATCCACTGTTCACTTTGTTTTCATTGTTCGCGGTTTTTCGACATCAGGCCTGGCTAAGCAGGTGTTGTGAAACTACAAGTCCCAACATGGCTTACCAGTATCTGATATAGACCATACCTTACCTGTTTCACACATCTTTATTGCAGGAGACACCCCTTTACAGGTTACATATGTTTTCTTAACCTTTACTACACAGTAGAACAGAATTAAACCCTAAAAATAAATTTTCTTTTATTTATTCAGCTTCCAATTTGTTCAACGATCTTTCTCACAGAAGTAACCTTTAATATGTAATGATATTATTCTCATACATAATTTTTATTCTGTGGACACACTAGTGAGAGCCACATCTGCTGTTCTTGCAGTGTTTCCTCGGATCAGATACTAAAGCAATCTAATCTCCGCAAAGAATACACATGGACATAATTTCAAGAGCTAGGGCCATTTCAATTTTCCATCTCCTGAGAACAGAATTGCTTTGCTGCTAAAATCTGGATAGTACCTATCACAAGCTTATGTCTATACTGTATAATGTATTAAGCCCTGCCCACCTACAATCACAACACAACCAATCTTTCAGAATCAAGTCAATCACATTTCACCTGTCTGGGAGGGGGTGGTTGCATGTGCCAGGGCAAAATGCTAAATTGGCTAAAACCAATCTCAACAATGGGAATTCGGAACTGAGGGTCATGTCACTAAGGAAATGGTAGAATATTTTTTACATAGAAAGATGTTATTGAACAATGACCACAGGATACAACTACTTGCTACTTAATGTTTTGATTAAGGCTATATTAAATTAAATTAAGCCTCAGTGAAAAAATGGGAATGTTGCAAATAGCAACCGTTCATATGTTAGCTACTGTTTTGCGGAAGGCGCTAAAAGAATGGTAGCTAGAATCTTATTGGTGGCTTTTCGCAACATCCCCACTTATCTTCCTTAGAAGCTTACTGTCACAAACTGCGAGAAATGGTGGGACCTGTCCCTGGTTTCCAGGGAAGTAACAGACGAGCAGGAGTGAAATAGAATTAGTGATTTTTAATAAGGATGGTTGCACAAGACAGAGTAAATGGTAGTGGAATAGAGTGAGGGTGAATGTCCAGAGAGTAGCAAATTGGAGGCCGGACTTGAGTGCAAAGTTCAGGATAGCTGGGTAGCTTGCTAACTGGATAACAGGGTGGCTGGATCAAAACTGAAGTCAGAAGCAAGCTGTAACAGGACTGGAGTGAAGACAGTGCTGGGTTGCGCTGGATTGGCATGCTGGGTTGCTGGTACGGACTGGACTGCAAGGTTACTGGACCGGAGTGCGAGGACCACGGCAACTGGAACAAGAAAAGGACCCAGGACAGCGGACCTGGGACGGCAGGACCAGGATGATAAGACCAGGACAAGAGACATTGGATCTGGATGCTTGATTGGCCGACTTGGACTTTGAGGACTTAGAGGATTTGGACCTGGATGATCGTTTAACAGACTTTGAGTTTGAGGATTTAGAGGAGACAGCAGGATTTGGAAGATCCTCCAGAGGCTTGGTTATATCTGGAAACAGAGACTTGATCCTGTCTGAAAGTGTTGAAGCAGAGACTGGCCCTAATGACGGGACAACAGGTAGAAATTTAGTGGATTTACACGATAATTCTCGGGCAGGAGGCAAAGGATCCTGGACAGTGGTCCGCAGAGCAGGATCCTGGCTGGCAGGCTCTGCGATCTTGGCAGGTGAAGACTTCACAGATTTAGACAGCAAAGTCCAGACAGAAGGCAACGGGTCATGGATTTTAGCCTGCAGAACAAGATCCAAGGTGGCAGGCTCCGTGATCTTGGCAGATTAAATACTTTCCCCGGAAGTAATGTTGTTCGGGTTAGAGTTCTCCTTGGGGACGGCGGTGGTTAAGACTGCAGCTCCGTACTGGAATGGTACTGTGAGGTATTATGGGAAACAGAGTAGTTGACGAGCCTTCAGGAGATAAGAGGTTGGGAATCCCCTCCGTGAGCAAGGTGTTGGAGACTCCCTCCAGAAATGACAGGCCGAAAGCTTCCTCCAATAAATTGGAACTTGGAGCCCCCTCTGGTGCCAAGACACTTGAAGCCTTTCTTAAACTTATCTTGCTGGGCACCCCGCCTGGGGTTACTTGGCTAGACGCCCCGCCTGGGGTTACTTGGCTAGACGGCCCGCCTGGGGTTACTTGGCTAGACGCCCCGCCTGGGGTTACTTGGCTAGACGCCCCGCCTGGGGCTACTTGGCTAGACGCCCCGCCTGGGGCTACTTGGCTAGACGCCCCGCCTGGGGCTACTTGACTTGGGACCCCTGCTGGGGCTACTTGACTTGGGACCCCTGCTGGGGCTACTTGACTTGGGACCCCATTCTTGGATTGTAAATTCCTGGGCTTCCGTACAGGACAAGACAGCAGAAAATGATCAGCACCAGCACAGTAGAGACAGTGGGCCTGATCCAGAACAACGCTTGTGAGCGAATTTACGCGTGGCGGAGACGTAAAATCGCGTTTTGGTAAGTACTGCGAATGCGCACCATAGAAAATACGCTCAGTAACGTAGCGTAATTGTGAACGTATGGGCCATTCACGTAAGTGTCACGTAAATACTTACGTGTGGGCGTGCTAATTTTACGTGAGTCAAAAATACGTCTGAAATACGTTAAGTAGGCGGGGGTTTGTATTTAAAGTGTACAGTAGGGGCGTGCTTAGCTGCGTAAATACGTGTTGCCCATACGAAGGTGTGCGAATCACTGCGGTTACGTTGCCAAAAGTTAGGGTAGGGTTTAAAAAGCCGATCTTGACAAAATACGTACATTTAAGGGGTGTGCCAAGGGGAGTGTATAAAAGGTACGTATGCGTAAATACGCTACGCGAGTAAACGTATGGCAAACGTAGTTCTGGATCTACCCCAGAGTCTGTAAGTCATTCTATACTGGCGCTCCTCCAGCGAGAGAGGTGGGCGGTGACCACCCCTGATTCTGGTACCGGTGGCAGTTGGCTGGATAATTCTGGGCTTCAGAAGTTCTTGAGGAATCCCCAGATAGAAATTGGAGTCCAGAGCTTGACTGGGAGGACGGCACTGGACCGGGTGTACAAGAATCCCGCATGGAGGGACAGGACTGCTTCTGGAGCAGGCTTGGCAAAAAAAAGAAAGAACCTGGGACAACTGGGAACGGAGAAACAGAACTTCAGAGTACAGGGCATGGAGAAGCTGATTATCATGGTTAGATGGAGATAGGACAAAATGATCTATGCTTGTTCCAGAAAAAACTGAGTCCATAACAGGCAGATCTCCATCATATTTAGCCAGATGAGATTGAGAATTTCTTGAGGTGAAAAGTGGATGTTGATGCTCAAATCTGTTGGCCAGGGTAGGCATTATCCCTTGGGGGTTTTCCCCGATTGGATCCATGGGCCCAGATCAAACTGTCACGAACTGCGAAGAATGGTGCTAACTGGATAACAGGGTGGCTGGATCAGAACTAAAGTCAGAAGCAAGCTGTACCAGGACTGGAGTGAAGACAGTGCTGGGTTGCGCCGGACTGGTGTGCTGGGTTGCTTGAACGGACTGGACTGCGAGGACCACGGCAACTGAAACCAGAAAAGGACCCAGGAAAGCGGAAACAGGACGGCAGGACCAGGATGATAAGACCAGGATGGCAGGACTAGGCAGGACTGGGTAGCAACGGTAGGCTAAACTGTATAGCAACAGGTGACTTGAGCTTGATGCTAGGCAGGCTTGACTGGGTAGCAACAGTTGGCTAAACTGTATAGCAACAGTGACTTAAGCTTAATGCTAGGCAGGCTTGACTGGGTAGCAACAGTTGGCTAAACTGTATAGCAACAGTGACTTAAACACGATGCTAGGCAGATACAGTGATTTGAACCAGATACAAGGCAGACTTGACTTGACAGCAATAGGCAGGAAAACTGTATAGCAACAGTGACTTGAACCAGATACAAGGCAGACTTGACTTTAATGCAATAGGCAAACAGTTCAGGGTTACCAGATTGCAGGTGCAAAGATCCAGGTACTGCTGGGACCAGTGGTGCCACGATGCAAGGCAGGCAGGTCAGGATTACCAGATTGCAGAAGCAGAGATCCAGGCACTGCTGGGACCAGTGGTGCTACGATGCAAGGCAGGCAGGTTAGGATTGCAGGAGCACCAGGATCAGCAGACAGAATCAGGAGGCAATATAAGACAGCCAGGCACCTAGAATGAACAAGTAGTTCCTAGAAGACCAAGTTGATCTGGGCACAGCATGGACTGTGCACAGAGTTTAAATAGTCCGCCCAGTGCACAGATTGGCTGGAGGAATCATGTGTGCGCAGAGGAGCACCTGAGTGGCTGCTGGGCATCACCTGACAGGAGGCAAGATGGCAATGCCCATGCACCAGAGAGGTAATGATGCAGATGCCTAATCCCAGACACAAACACACATGCTCTAATGGAGACCTTGGCAGGAACCTCTGGAGGGCTGGAGAGTGAGGAAGCTGCTGCCAGACGGCTAGTGGTCAGGTAAGTGTGGCGCTTGCCGCCGCAGACCGTGACACTTACATAAATAAGGGGCTATTAAAATGGAAGGAATTCAGAGTTTAGGAACTGTCGTATAATTTTCTTACCTTTAATGATCACTTCATTCGTTGCCCCTATCGATACATGCATTTGATGTCTAATTGATAATGTAATTTAATGTTTGAACAATTAAGTGAATAATAACGTGTTATAGAGACTTGTGAGGAAAGTAATTATAAAGCAGACATTTTTGGGGGCGGAGCCTGGACTGGCATGGAGTAGGACGCTAGGTCCCAGAGCTCCCTTAAACTATCCTGGCACTTATCCTGCTAAATGGTTCCCATGCACTGCTGTGTAGGCGCGACGCATCGGTGAGGTGACGGTGCACGGCGGGGGGTGCCTCCGGTGACGGGATCCGGCGCCAGTCGGAGGAGAGGAGCCTGTTGCCCTGCGGCTGCTGCGGTGTTCTGGAGTCCACGTGTTGCGGTCTGCCTGCTGGCTGTGGAGGGACGCGGTGCCGCAGATCAGCTGTCGGGAGGCCTGTCAGGAGGGCAGCGGAGCGGGAGACGGGTGCAGGGAGTCAGGGTCACCCCGATGCCCGTGGTGAGCTGTTTGGCGCGAATCTGCCTGGAGCTGGGAGCGCGGAGGCGCCATCTTGGGGGAGTGTTTATCCCTGCGAATTGGCAGCATTGACTTTCTCGCACCTGGGCTGCCTGCTGGAGAGCTGCGTTGGAGGATTTCTCCATAAAATTACAAATTTCTCCACAGCCAGTGACACCTTGTACTACCACTGTCTGGAGTACAGCAGGGCTGCTGGGGAGCTAAATCTGTCCTACTCTCTGCTGCAGGTGAAATTTTGAGTATCACATCTACTTTATATGTGCCTCACTTGTTTCTTGGTGACTCTATCTGGAATACAGCAGGGCAAAGGGAAGTTTTGCACTCCATGTCTTCTCTAACTCTGTCTCACTAACTTCTTGGTGACTGTCTGGAATTACAATACGCTACGGTATACGGCCGCAGAGGGCTCCTCCACCTGGTTTTCTACCTAATTTCAGTGTGCAGTGATCATCTTGGGGACTCTGTCTGGAATATTTTACAATCTTGCACCTCAAGCTGCGGTTGTAGGACTCCTACCCTTGCTCCGCTTCCTATCTGCATCTGCCCATAGGCTGTCCTGAGTTTTCCTGGGTCAGTTCTCAAGTAACAGAGCCTGACTTCTGCGCTGGTTCTTTCGATAGAATAATGGGCAAATCAAACAATGCCACGGCTGCCGCGGCCAAGCTGGAGAAGTATGCCCGCAATGCTAATAACGCGGCCTCGCAGGGCCCTTCGTCCTCGGCAGCCGGCCCGCGTGCTCCGCCTTCAGACCAGGAGAGTCTGGGGGACCCGCCTGATTCCTCTCCCTCACTGGCCCAAATACTGCAGGCTATCTCTGCTTCGGAATTGCGAGTTACTGGCAAGATAGGAGAGGTGCAGGTGGACCTCTCCATCATCAGGCAGGAGCTGCAACAAGTGAGGGATCGGCTGGGGGAAACTGAGCGGCGCATTTCTGCACTTGAGGATCTGACAGAACCAATGAGGGACCAACTTGCGACCTTAACATCTCAAATGCATACCTGGAAAGCTAAAGTCTCGGACTTGGAAGGCCGTCTCCGGCGCAATAACATCCGATTCGTAGGTTTTCCGGAGAAAATTGAAGGGACGGATCCAGCACGTTTCCTGGAGGAGTTATTGGTGCGAGAATATGGCAAGGATGAATTCTCCGCGCAATTTGCTGTTGAAAGAGCACATCGTGTCCCCCCTCAGGCGCCCCCCCCGGGTGCTCCTCCACGCACACTTATAGCCCGCATTCTGCATTTTAAAGATCGGGATACAATCCTGCGCCATTCCAGGCAGAAGGGTCCTATAAAATTGGATAATGCAAATATTTCGGCAGATCCTGATTTTGCTTTCGACGTGCAGAAATCGAGGGAGCTGTTCCTTCCGGCAAAGAGACGTCCTCGGG
>WWET01002629.1:155118-167483 GCA_011038615.1 Limnodynastes dumerilii | reverse complement strand
AGGAAGCGTCACGCCTGGGGCGGGGGGAGGAACAGCGCGTCTTCTCTGGCGGTTCTTCAGGATCGGGTAGGAACCTCTGGGGTGGGGGCGGGCCTGGGTTTTGTTTGCAATTCACAGGGCGCCGGCGCACCACCCGTTACAACCCTAACGCTTTATTCATTAGAAACAGTGCTGCTTTTTCATCAGATTGAATAAACACTGGGATATTCAATTTGGCAGAAAGTTAAGCAGCTCTAATGGAATACAACATCTCTGGTTTATCATTACTACTAAGCAAGAAGAGAGTAAGATTACAAGATGAAAATAATAAATGTCTCATTTTAATTTAAATTAATCTGAGAGTTGTGTTTGTATTTCTGTAGCATTTAACCTGTAAAGAAAGTGCGACATACACTGTTGTACAACACTTGTAAGACATTGGATAGCAGAAGTCTGGATTCAGTTTGTTATTCTTCATTTTATACCAGGGTTGCCGATATTCCGGGAGACTCACGAAATTTGGGCAGTTCGCCCGGTATCCCAAGAGAGCCGACAAAGCTCCCGCAAGCACCAAACAGCTACTAATATCTTTTGTAATCACTAGAATTACTAGGGATGGGCGGGGCTTGATGATGTCAGGCTGTTTGATTGGAATGCAATTTTGCCATCCAAACTTTGTGGGAATGACACTTCTGACAGTGAGGTTAACTGGGAATCTCCATCAGGGGTGTATCTAGAAGTCTATATGCCAATGGCAACTAAGGCATTTATGCCACCCACCTTCACCCCTCCCTTGACAGAAAGCTTCTATATAGCTGGCAGTTGGACTGTTATGTAGAGGTTATCTGATGCTGCTGCTCTGCTGCCTGCTATATTGTAATATAGAGGCTTTCTGCCACAGTAGAGCCACTGCCTCTTATATCATACTGTATGACATCAGTGGAGCAGCAGTATCAGATAGCCCAGTTATAGTTCAGTAACCGGCTATTTGCTTCTGATATGCTACCTGTTATATAATATAACATATAACAGACGCAGCCTCTACAGCTAAGTGAAGGAAGAGAGCTGAGCATTATTACAGTAATAGCTGGATTGTAATGTAGAGGTAATCTGATGCACCTGTGCTGATGGCAGAGAGCCTTTAAAGCTCAGCAGAGGGGAGCTGAACAGTTGTGTCATCCATGTAAATTAATAGATAAACTCCTGATTTCCCTGCGCATGGAATGTAAAACTTACATTAGTTCCTGGTTGTCGGAAGAGCATCCATGCATGTGGGAGTTCAACCCAGTGATTGTGGATCTATCCAAATCTCTGGACAGGGATATGTTAGTAACAAAACTATAATTCTGGATCTGGTCCTAAACATGTCTGTTTACTACTTTCAAGTGCTCTCACTATTACCAAATACATACAGTATACAGCCTCATTCTCACACAACTTACACCTACAATAAGCTACAACTATAATATAGTATTGTTTCGTGTTTTAGAAAACTAATGAACGAATAGTCTTATGTATTGCATCACTTTTTCAACCATTTAAATGTTTTATTGTTAATCAGGTACATTAATGCCAGAGCATATTAGCGGAATTCTGCTCCTATGCTGGAAAAAAATAACAAAGTTATAAAAGGGAAAATATTTTAAATATTTATTTAAAAAAACACATTTTATTTGGGTCATTTTCACACTGAAAATAACCCTTGAGGTGGTGTAAACTTTTCACGGAAGCACAGCCACCTTTCACTGCTACTGCGCCTATTTAAATTAGAAAAACACCCTTGTTCCCATTAAATATCATGGAACTCATTTTTCTACTAGTGTAGAGCAGAGGAATTTGGATACAGACGGATGGGTAGCAGTGCGTTCATCTTTCTGTGCTCACTTTCCTTTTCTGGAAATGCGCAGTGCTCATTAAGGCTGCACGTCTTAGCAGACAGACAGATAAGCAGCTCTGGACAGGCTGTCTGACTTTCACAAGATTACTTTTATCAAGGCAACATTTTCAGGTGTTTCTCCTGGAAAAGTGAAGTCTATTCAGATTATTGATGATTCAGCTTGGAATTTTAGGAATTCATTTTAAAAGTATTCTTTATCCATGTTAATTAATACTCTCTTACTCCATCCATTTGTCTGAAAAATCACATAGGATCTGATTCACACTTAAGAAAGAATTTAGGAACGTTCCTAAATATAATTATAGAGCAGATAAGTAAGAAGATTCACAGATACTAAAGAAAAATGTTATCCACATCCGTAGCTTCTTAGGAGCTAAGAACGTTCTTTTCTCCATATGCGTGTATTTAGGAACTTCTTTGATTCTCAACTGAGAATCGTGTGTATATTGAGGATCTTTAATATCCTCATGATTCATGGCTAAGCAAAGAAACACATTAATTGATTCAATTAAGAAGAAGATTGCTTTTCTTAAGCTTTTTTTGTTTTATAATTAACAATAGTGACCAAAAAATGTGTAAAAAAAAATGCAATATGCAAAAATGTAGAAAATTCTTAAAATCGTAAATACTTATAGAAGGATTAAGAAAGAACCATAGAGTTTTCAATGCTGTTATAACATAAGTATGAAAATAATAAATATCTACATAAGTTAGACCTAAACAAAATTTGTATCTCAAGGTCACACAAACAATGCAAACATGCTAAAAGTTAAATAATAGAAAACTTATGTTTAAAAAATGTTTACAACAAACAATGAAATCATGCACAAACTGCAAATAAATGTAAATAATGAGCACCTTTCACATCTAAAGTCAAACACAAAATGGTGACATAACAGAAGTTTAAAAAAATAAGCCTTTAACTGTTTCAATCAAAGCGAACACATGTATTCATTATAAACATTCAGCAGCTGTATGTTGAACAAACAGAAAAGCATGAGGCTTTGGCTCTCTGTTGACATGCGTATGTCAACGTAAGAATGGTAAGGGGAAGTCTTATCTTTGTGCGTATGTTAGTTTCCGCAAGGCCTTCTTAACTGTGAATCATTCCTAAGTCTCGAGGAACACCCATACTGTACATAAGTAGACCGCTGGATTAAGAGTCTTGCCCCTCTAGCCACACATATGGATGTCATTACGTTCCCAAGCATGAATCATACCTAAGTAGCAGTTCTTATCTATGAATCATTCTTACATTGTTTCAGTGCGTATTTTTGAGTTCAGGGCATGCTCAGTTTAACCGTTCTTAAATATATGCACTGAAATCCTGTTTTTAGCTAGTTATGAATCAGGCCCACAGTTCTTTTCATTAACTAGTAAGCCTAGGAGCCAGATTTACTAAGCTTTGGGATAGGAAATATGAAGATGTTGCCCATGGCAACCAATTAGATTCTAGCTCTCACTTTTCTAATACATACTAGAAAATGTCAGCTAGAATCTGATTGGTTGCTATGGGCAACATCTCCACTTTTCCTACCCCGCAGCTTAGTAAATCTGCCCCTAGGAGTTTGTGGAGTAAACGTTTGTATTAATCAGAGCCGTAACTAGAAATTTTTGTGCCAAGGGCAGAAAGGAAAAATGGCGCCCCCTGTGGTGGTAGTCATATTCCTGGCGGTAAAAATCCCTCCACAAGTTTCCCGGCACTGAAAATGCCACACATAAAAAATCCCGGCCAAAGAAAATTACCGGCAATTTAAAATCCCATTACTGAAAATCCCGACACAGAAAAAATCCCGGCCAAAAAAAATTACTGGCAATTTAAAATCCCGTTACTGAAAATCCTGCTAAGCAACACCAGACAATAACTACTGACAGCTAGAATCCTGACTGACTTCACAGAACAACAATGAGGCAGGGCATGCTGATGCTTGTAGTGCTATAGGCATCAGCATGCCCAAGGATGCCAGGGCATGCAGCCACTTGGAGAACCAGAAGTGTCAGCATGCCCTGTCATCCTGTGCCGGGAGCTGCGTCTCAACATCCTCATTAACGTCACCAATTACTGCCGATAACACAGTATACATGCATCATTAACGCCATCAATTCCCCCAAAAATGTCACCAATTACTGCCATAACACATAGTATACATGCATCATTAACGCCAACTATTCCCCCAAAAATGTCACCAATTCCTGCCGATAACACATAGTATACAGGCATCATTAACGGCAACAATTCCCCCAAAAATGTCACCAATTACTGCTGATAACACATAGTATATAGGCATCATTAAAGCCAACAATTCCCCAAAAAATTTCACCAATTACTGCCGATAACACATAGTATACAGGCATCATTAACGCCAACAATTCCCCCAAAAATATCACCAATTACTGCCAATAACACATAGTAGCAGAATAAGTGGTTGGTTGTCCCGGGCTCTCTACAACAAGGTGTAAATTGGGCCAAGTAGACTACAATCAGCATCATCAGCATGTCCAAGGATGAAAGGGCATGCTAATTAATTTGTTTTTACATCACACTATTAGCATGCATTTAATTTTACATCACACTATTAGCGGGCATTTCATTTTACATTACACTATTAGCGGGCATTTTATTTTACATACCACTATTAGCGGGCATTTTATTTTACATTACACTATTAGAGGGCTTTTTTTTTTACATTATTTGGGGGTATTAAATGTAATTTATTCTTTACAGCAGGGTATTAAATGTTTAGTATTTTTTTTTGGTTAGGGGCCGGCCCTATATTTTATTTACATGCTAGGAGGGGTATTCATTTGTGTTGTTGTTGTAACGGATGACAGAGCATGCTGGCACTTGTGGTTCTCCAAGCGCTAGCATGCCCTTTCATCCTTGGACATGCTGATGATGCTGATTGTAGTCTACTTGGCCCAATTTACACCTTGTTGTAGAGAGCCCGGGACAACCAACCACTTATTCTGCTACTATGTGTTATCGGCAGTAATTGGTGATATTTTTGGGTGAATTGTTGGCGTTAATGATGCATGTATACTATGTGTTATGGCAGTAATTGGTGACATTTTTGTGGGAATTGTTGGCGTTAATGATGCCTGTATACTATGGGCCCGATTCAATTAGCTAAAAAGCATTCGGCGGCGTATTTTTAACGCTATTTTTTGTAAAATTACGGCCGATATTTTTTTTTGCAATTCAATTATTTTTCTAGCGTTAAAAATATGCCGGTTTTTGAACGATAAAAATCCGCACCTATGAGAGGTGCGGATTTTTAACACTGCCCTATGTTGTGCCCCAACAGGGCAAGCTGATGCTTGTAGAACTACAAGCATCAGCATGCCCATGGATGCCAGGGCATGTGGCACCATGCCCTGCCATCCAACGACCGCTGAGCAGCTGCTAGGGGAAAAAAAAAAATCCTTCACTGAACGCTGCAAATTACTTCCTGCTAGCAGGAAGTGCAAGCGTTACTGAGGCTATTACCCAGTGCCTGAAGTATCGTGAGAACGTGATTTCAGGCACTGTGTAATAGCCTCTCAGTTTGCGGCGTTTAGAATCAGGTTTTTTTTTTTCTCCTGTAAATTTTTTATTTCGCTGCCTGCTGTTTTAGCGCAGCATAATAAAAACAATTGAGTTAGTGTTTTTTTGCGGGCGAATGCGTCGGATTTTTTCCGACGCTAAATTTTTTTAAATACCGCCTGCAATTGAATCAGGCCCTATGTGTTATGGCAGTAATTGGTGACATTTTTGGGGGAATTGTTGGCGTTAATGATGCCTGTATACTATGTGTTATCGGCAGTAATTGGTGACATTTTTGGGGGTATAGTTGTCGTTAATGAGGCATGTATACTATGTGTTATGGCAGTAATTGGTGACATTTTTGGGGGAATTGTTGGTGTTAATGATGCATGTATACTGTGTTATCGGCAGTAATTGGTGACATTAATGAGGATGTTGAGACACCACTCCCGGCACAGGATGACAGGGCATGGTGGCACTTGTGGCTTTCCAAGTGGCTGCATGCCCTGGCATCCTTGGGCATGATGATGCTTGTAGCATTACAAGCATCAGCATGGCCTGCCTTGTTGTTGTTTTGTAAAGTCAGTTGGGATTCTAGCTGTCAGTAGTTATTGTCGGGTCTTGCTTAGCAGGATTTTCAGTGACTGGATTTTAAATTGTTGGTAATTTTTTTTGCCAGGATTTTTTAAGTGTCGGGATTTTCAGTGCCGGGAAACTCGTGGAGGGATTTTTACCGCTGGGAAATACTACCAGACCCGCCCCCTGACCCTGAATTCAAAGCCAATTTAACCATAAATATTAACTTACTGGTGTCCCCTTAAGATTATCCCCCTGGGCGCCGTCCCTATCACACACCCTAGTTACGGCTCTGGTATTAATTATCAAATTAATATACAGAAAGAATAAGTTTGAATATTTTATACTGCTGCCACAATTACTTTTACCCATCCATTTCTCAAATGTCCCTATTGCTCTGCAACCAACACCTTATACTGCAGGCATCATCTTTGTACCACCACTTATCGGTTTTAAATATTCATTACAGCATTTTAAATAATCACAGAGCAATATTATAAAATTACATCTTGTACTCAAAAATTGTCTACAGAGTTTATTAAATGTATCTCAGTTCTAAAATATGGGCAATTTATCATTTAAGTTAAAGGTATGAGCTGTGCAGCTAGTATAATAAACCTCTTTTTCTGCTAAGGAATACTTGGACTAGCACTGTACTTATACCTTTAATCTGCTAATGCCAAGTCCCAGTCATATATATAACGCATAAGATAAGGTTAGATGAACGTTGTTCAAGGGGTTATCTAAAGAGGCAGAGGTTTATAATATTCTATCAGTTATTCTCTTCTCAGCCCCCACAAACAGAAACACATACTCCCCTCCATGCAGCCTAACCCTAAGAACTCCCCTGCCCGCAGCCTAACTCTAAGACTTCCCCATAGACTCCCCTGTAATACTTACCTGTCAAGTCCAGTGTGGCGGGTCTGTGGTGATGTGATGGGTCTGCGCCCACAGGGGAATGGGTAAGTATACCAAAAATATTAATTCAACATATTTACAAATTCATTAGTAATACTTTCTAAACAGTAAATTTTTCAAAATAGAGACGTCCGAAAATTAGCTTTCAGCTGTCTGTATCATTGCAGAGAATGCATCCCAGAAAAAAATTGCTTTTAGATCTATGAACAGTCTTTTTGTATTACAAAAAATTTTTCAAAACAACTTTTTACAAAACAGATCATCAATGTATTTCATGTTTAGAAAGCATTTGTATTTCTACAGAAATACATAAATGGTTTACAGTGTAAATGATAAAGTATTAATATTGGATATAGTTCAGGCAGAGTGAGTGGTAAATAAGTTGACAACATATTAAAAAATATTTCTATCAGCAGATCTATACTTCAACGGTCAGGTCATCTAATTACGGTGGGATTAAAGTCATGGACTTTCAGAAAATGATTTCCTTATTTTGTGTATTTTACTACATTCATAAATAAATATAAATTCCTCTATTTTCAATTTCCTGTTTCTACGGACCATAAAACTGGACAATATTAAATATTTACATAGAATTAATTTTCTGTTATGCCCTGCAAGAACTCTCATCACATTACCTGTGACAAACAATTACTAATGTACTGTAATATTGCTACCGCATTTTTTTTATATGATTTACTATTTGTGAATCACAGATACATTAGTTAAAAAAAAAACCTTATTCTCCTGTAAAAATGTTATTATTTCTGCAAAATTATATTAGTTTGCCTATGTAGGTTGGTCTTAGGTACTTTATGCCCTCTGTATGCTGGAAAACTATTTTGGATGCAATAGCAAACCATTTACCATGGACATAGGTGCTGATCCAAAACTGGAGCAAGTGTAGGTACATTTAAACTGAGTAAACAGAATTAGAGTTCATATCAAAATGTTCTGGACAATGCTAAACAATCCTACTTTCAAACTCTCATTTCTACTAAAATGTTTAACCCCAAACACCTCTTTCGCACATTTATTTACCTACTGAGTTCTCCTGTTACAGTCTACCAGGAAGGGTTCTCACCAGGGCACAGACTCTAAACCAGGGTCAGCTATTCACTAGAGCCCCTGATGGTGGGGTTAGTCTTGGCTGCTGGCACCTGATAGGTCACGGCCCCCGGTGATAGCCTCCAAGGGAATCATGTAGTGCAAGCTCCTGAAGTGGAACACAAATACCAGAGATACAACCTGAAACCCTCATACACTGGAATATAGACCGAAATCCTTACACACAGAGATATAGAATATAAGCCCACACACTGTACACAGGGAAAATACGGGTAACAGAGTAAGAAACTCAGAGATAGTGAAGGGTACAATGATATTCCACTGAGCTGGTATAAATATCAAGCAAGGCCCTCTATAAGAAACCTGACCCACTGGCAGATGACAAACACAGGGTAGTAGTACAGATGGACAACAGGTCCCAGAAGGGTATGGAAATTGGGACACGGTGATGATTGAACACAGCACACCGTTATACAGCTGAGTCCAATGGGCTGACTCACACTCACAGGGCATACACTGATTGATGGAAAACACAGTGGTAGCAACAGATACCAGAGAAAGACTCAAGGAGTGGAGACACAGCTACAAATGGAGTTTGGCAAGCGGACTCTGGCATGTTGAGAGATGGTAACACAACGTGCAAACACAGGAGCAGATGGACCCACTCACCCAGCAGGTACGGAAAGTATGAGATGATGCACACACAAGACTCAGCAAAGGGGAATAAGAAGTGCCTAACCGGGGCTGAAACCGCCAACTTGAGCAGAAAGCTACTCACACCGCAAGCTTCACATGGAGGACAGGGCAGACAAGAGAGACAGAGAGGGCAATAGGAAGGCAAGGGTTAACACAAGGAATAAATGATGAACGCAAGATACACAACAAGATCCAAGGCAAAAGCTCAAGGATAGAACAATCAGCAGGCAAACGCAGAAAACCAGACACTGTAACCGACAATCAGACTTTACAGCAACAGGCTATTTAAATTCCACTCCTTCAGTCAGCTGCGATGATCAGGCAAACCTCTAGAAGATTACCCTGTAGCTGAGGGAAACCAGGCACATAGAACCCAGACAGGGATACTTCACATGCTGCTTTATTAACCTTTGCAGCATGTAAAACCTCCTTTGCAAAATCCACCAACTTCCATCAGTACCCAAGATCTTGCATTGTACTTTAAGGACAAGATTGACAAGATCAGACAGGAATTGTCATCTTCCTCATCAACTAGCATACTGCTCAACCCCTTTTCTCCACACACTGGCACCATAGCCTCATTCCAACCCACAAATGAAGGGGAAGTATCTGAGCTCTTTTCTGCTCTTCCCACTTTCCTCTTGATCTTGTTCCCTCACAAGTCAGTCAATGTCTACTGTCTTTAATACAATCTGCAATCTCTCTCACTCTCCACTGGTATCTTCCCATGTATATTCAAACACATGCTAATCACTCCAATTCTGAAAAAACAAAACTTTGACACAACTTTCCCTCAAATTAGAGACCTATTTCCTATCTTCTATCCCCTCAAAGTTGCTTGAAAGGCTTGCCTACACTCTGGATCCACCTCTGTTGCTCTTTTAATATCTGTTGAAGTACTATAACGCTCAATGTTTGGTCCATTGCTCTTCTTACAGATGATGCTCAATCTACTTATTCAAGCCTGAGCTCTGACCAACTGTTTTGACCTGCGTACTGTAACTGAATATCAAACTTAATCTTTCAAATACAGAACTAATAATATTTCCACCTGCCAATAAAAACTACACACTTGGGGGCTGATCCAGAGCTACGGCCGCCACACTAGTTTCTGCTGTTCTGCGCATGCGCCAGGCAGGTGTTGCCCAGCGTAATCCAAGGCTCAGTGAGCCATGGAACTAGCATCCGTAACTACAGCGTAGTTACGGACGAGGGGGGCGGACAGCTCTGTAACTACAGCGTAGTTGGGTGGGGGGAGAGTAATTAGGATGGGAGGGCTGGGTATAGTGTTTTACGCTCCTGTGTGAGCGTAGTTAGACACAGTTAAGCTGGCTGAAGTTAGGGTAGCCTTCAGCCGGCGTAACTGTGTCTAATTACGCTCACACAGCGCCAGCGGGGGGGGGGGGGGGGGGGGGGGGGAGTGCACGAGAGCTACGCTGGCCGTACTTATGGCTAGACGGCCAGCGTAGCTCTAGATCTGGCCCTTGGTCTCTCTATTTCTGTTGACAACTGTGAAATAATGCCTACTCATAAAGCTTGATGTTTAGGTGTTACCCTTGACTTTGAACTTGACATTTGTTTCCCAAATACTATCTTCTCCCATCATAAAATTAATCACCCCCAACAGTCTAATGTGCATGAAGCTAGAATGATTTACCATGCAAAACATTCTTCTAGAGGTGGACCACTTTGTCAGTCTCTACATTGTTGCTCGTATTTTATAGAACTAAATACAAATTTATTTTGCTAACATACAATTCCATCAACAAGACTGCACCCACATAATATCCTCACTCATCTCAAGATGTATCCTAGCTCACTCTCTCAGATCATCATGGGACATACAGCTTTCCTCTACACTACACAAATGTTCTGTTTCCCAGTTAAAGGACTGCTCCCAGGCTGCACCCACTCTGTAGAACCTTCCTTGCTCATTAAGACTATATTCTACTCTTTTTCAAGCATTTGTTAAATATTTTGTATCTTGTGAACGTTTTTGTAGTGTGTACACAGTTTAAGTAAAGGCTAAATAGCATACTAAAATGATTGATCATGGCTTTTCAACCGGAGCCATTTGGTAGATTTCACCTAGAAAATCACAAATTGATTAGGCCAACCCTAACCAAAGCATGTTTTCCCATATTAGGCTTGTGCACAGCAGACGCAATTGAACGATGATGCTGGATTTTTATAGTATCAACCAATCTTGTTGTGTTTCCAGGTACATGCCTCTTGCTGAGAAAGAATTACAAATTAGGAGACCAATTAAGAAATGTTATTATGTTTAGGAGGTGACTCTGTCATCTGTACATTTGAAATGTACTGCCTCCACAAATTGTAAGACATTTATACATCAAATTACACTAACTGGAAATGTAATTAACCTTAAAACTGACTCTTTAATCAAAGAAGCCGTTATAACTTCCCTGGTAATTATAGTTAAGAAGCTTGTCCAGCAGCATATCCTTATTGACTAACAGGCTCTTCCAATAACAGGAACCACGGTAGCTTCCTAGACATCTGTAATTACTGGGTTTACACAACCACTGGCATTTTTCCAAAATTCAAGTTCCCTATAAAATTTGTACAAGTGGTAAATGCAAAATATAATAGCATTAGAAAAAATCTGATGTAGTGCAACATAAACACTTCTTTAATTTTCACCTCTAATGCCACAATAGGCAACTCTTTAAGGGCAAGTGAATGAGAGTTCAGATGCATTATGTACTTCTACAATGTTACAAGACATTTGTCCAATCTATGGGTGCTATAAGTATTGCAACTATAATATTTGTATTAACAGCGTTTGAAGTAATAATATAGTTTCTGACTACAATTCCTCAGGATGTTTTGACATGTTAAACCAAGCTATGTGGTTCCTAGAGGAATACTTTCTAATGAGACAGCCTTTTGTTTACAGTGTTATCTAATAGGCTGTTTGCACCTGTAGAAATTACAGACAACTCTCAATTAGTCCATTATAGTTGTAGCTACGCTCCCATAATACAAACCAGATAACATCTTACACATTGTATACCTACTATTGCATAGCAAACAATCGTTTGTTTTCTTCTAGTGAGTGGTGGTTTCTAATTTCAGCATAAAACATAAGGAATTAATCTCATATTTTTTCCAAGTTGATAGAATAAATTTCAATTTTTGGATACAGTTAGAGTGAGGAGGGCCTATCTATATCTGTAAATGAATGATATCATTATTTAGGGAAATGAAAGTTTAAGCTCTGTAAAACATACAATCCCACTGAGATCTCAGCAGAGGAAATTGTACGTGCAGGTGTTTAATGTGATAAGGTACACTGCCATTTATCTGTGTACTTGCAGACAAATATTAACATAGGCATGAATTAAGCTTTTAATCCCTTTATTATAAATATAATATCTTTATTTTAACAAACATCAACAATACACAATATTGTATTTCAAATCATTCATTATGATTCCCCACAGTGTACCATTACATGATACACCATAATACATGTGTTAATATAATGGCTGACATCTGCTTCACTTTACTTAGTATATATTTATATATATTTCCTTTTTTTCTACTGCACATTGAGGATGTTTAATAGAATGTGAGTTATTTAGGTTTTAGCAGCTAGTAATTTAATAAATATATGAGTTATGATCTAAATGTAAAACCAGTAAACGATCAACAATCAACCACCCCCCCCCCCCCCCCCCACAC
>WWET01002629.1:125822-155109 GCA_011038615.1 Limnodynastes dumerilii | reverse complement strand
CCCCCCCGCCACATCATTTAACATTCAAAATGAAATAAAAACACAGAAAACTAAAATGGGTTTATTAATTGGAATTAGTTAAATTTACTTGGCTATAAAATTTAGGGTAGAGGGTAGAGAGGGTTTAGCTGGAATAGCAATGGGGGTGCCACCTCAGGAATGTTTAAGCGGCCACATTGGTCATCGATGATGGCACCCCCACCACTGAACCAGTTCCTGCAGCTTCATCTCTTCAAATTGAACACCTTATCTTGTCAGAAAAGGATATTTTTCCCCATATATTTTCTGTGCTAAAGTTCTGTGGTGACACCACCACAACTAGGTACCCTCCAGTACCTCTGGCCACTACTTACTATCCCTGCAACATCCCCAGTACTTGCTAAACAAGTAAAGCATCCCCCCGATCACATAAGTGAACCCCCATCACCCCTGAAAAGGAAGAGGCTGGTTGTAGCACAAATGTGAATTATATGGTCTGTCGCCGAATGAAGAAACCAAGTTTGTCACAACACTGTTTAGCTGTATGGGCACATTATAACTTTTACCCCGGGCCTTCCCAAACCCACCTAGGAATAATGGCCAACCAGAGATGGAAGATTGTCAAAGGATAGTGGAGAGCTCCCCTTTAATAGCCATCTCCAGTGAGCAGGAAGTGCGGTACCCAAAGTTGTTAACCCTCCAATGGATAACTAAGCAATATGGAAACCCAAATACCTCTAGAGCCTCAAGTAATAAAAGCTGAAACAGTTGCCATTACATTCTCCCAAATTGTTCTGCCTAAAACAAAGAATACCCAATCGTCCAAGCCAGACGACGTTGATGCACCAAACCCTAAACAAAAGAAAGAGATTCTGGCAAGCCAAATTAAACTGTGTTAACAAAGTACTTCTGGGATAATGCCCCAAAATATACCTCTCCTTTTCCAATTAAAGAGAGAAAGTTTGCAAGGAAGAATGACGGACAAGGTAAAAAGCAAAGAAGGAAGGAAAAGGGAAAACCGTAGTCATAACACTATATATATATATATATATATATATATATACACTGTACATAGACATGTACAATAATAAGAAACAACATAACCAAGAACTATTGACAGTAAGGACTGTAAATTATTTTAACATTGTGCTTCAAGTTGTGCATTTGGGATAAATACTTAACTTTCTAAACATTGTTTAATGGTAGACCAGTCGCCAATATGCTATGACTGAAACTTATTCATGAAATTGCTCTAAATAGTAAACATATAGAATGTTAGGGTGTTAATGTGTATCTTAAGTCACTTGACAAATATAACGCAACAACAAAATCAAATGCTAATGCTACAAAAATGCTTCAAGATCGACCTCTCACTTATGTGGAAGCAACAGAAAAATTTGAATGTATACGGCCATACCCAATTGCTTTTCTGCAAGCCAGACATTATATCCAACAGGTGATCAGCAACTTTGAAGAAGCTGATTGGCATAATTCGTAAGATGCTACATTATTGCTACCAGTGCCTAAATACAAAGCACTTACAATACATTACAATCTGTTGAGAGAGCTGATGGACCATAACATGTCAACCCTAAGAACAGCAAAATGTTCACTTCACTTCCCTCGCTCACAATAAAAAAAATTACTAAAGGAGTTGGTCAATTCTTGTAGAATGCTCCCCGCTAGCACTTATATTGAGTTATTTCTCAATATTTTCCATCATAGCTATTTATCTCCAGTTAGACGATTTCAAATGGGAACATCTCAAACACACTTATGTATACGCTGCCCAGCCCCAGAGGCAGACCTTTTCCATTGCCTATGGAGTTGTCCCATTATTCGTAGATTCTGGCTCATGATTCATAGGTTTGCGATGAATCTCTTGGTCGAGGCTGTACCTCTAACACCACAAGGGGCAATTTTGGGAATACTCTCACAAGGTCAGAGGGTAACTCGTAATGTCAGAAAACTATTGCTCGCTGTTAGTGGAGCAGTGTGAAAATCAATATTACAGATGTGGCTGAGTCCGGAGGCCCCTCCCTTAACTCTGTTTAAGGATAAATTGAACTATAATTTTCGGATGGAATGGGTTGAAGCATCATTAGATAAGGACACTAAAAATGAAAACTTCTTCTGCACTTGTGAACCCTACATAAATATGCTGGATAATTCCATTAAGCAGCAAATACATGACACATTCCAATATACTTTTTGGTATCTATTAAGAAAGCTTTGAAGGTGTATATAATAGGGCTTATGAGTGATCATAATCAGGGATAACTCGATAAGACAAATATATAATTGTGAGGAAAAACCTGAATTATTATTATTGTAAATATGTTAAATATTATTTTGTGATTCTGAAAAATACCTACACTGATGAGTGTAATATACCACTGCAGATAGTAGAATATTATAGCACATTATCCAACTCTATAATCTGCTAATAGAAACGTCATTGTTTATGTGCTGGTTATACAAAGATTTGCATACATGTTTTCTATGTGCAGAATGCTTTATGGCAAACAGTGAAAAAAAATGCTTCATGATGTACATGTGAAGTCAATTAATACAACTACCTGTTTTATCAAGCTATGTCTACTGACACAGGGGGTATTTGGAAAATTGGGCTAAGTAAAACTACAATACTAATGAAGAAGCAGAAAAACCAGGCCGGGGTGTAAACTCAACTCAGTAATATAAAAACTCAATCACCAGCACTCTTACCACTGTCCAACTGTAATAAAATTGCATTAGCCGTAATTTGTGCTGTTAGAAGCAGTAATATATGTAGATCTGACCTGGGTCTGCTTAGAGCCCTGCAATTAGACATTGACTACTCATCTGTGGATTAATGTGGCCATAATAAATAGATTGTTTTGTCCTACTATAGCATGTAGCAAGTTGAAGAGTAGTGTGTCTTCATAACTATTCCCCATTTTTTCCAATGATTATAAGCTCCAATAACCTGCACTCAGCTATTCCTATAATCAAGGCAATTCTCGGGAAAGAACACAGGCCCTCTGACCATAAACAATGTTGCCATTTAACCATGGTATAAAGGTACATTCATGAATAGACTTTTCTTTAATGTTTACAAACCCCTTTAGAATAAAACACTTCTGGTTATAGGACAAGAAACAACTAGCCAGATCTTAAAAGCAATATAAAAGGGAATGCAACCAATAAGTCGTAACAAAAACCACTATAAACAATGGGAAGTGCAATGTACTATCCAGAAAGCACCCTATATTATATAATGTAAGGGTTCAATCACCAGATTATATAGTATAAAGAACCATGCAACTTCCCCCAGGTTATATATATATATATATATATATATATATAGTGCAGGACAATACATCTTCCCCATATGTAAATTGTGAAAGTCCATCACCATTCCCTAAATTGTATGGTATAAAGTCAACACAAGAGAAGATGGGGTGGGAGTATCCGCGCAGATAATAACAGATATTTTTAGGTTTCTATAATAGTATACTATTTCACCGTCTCAGATTTGCAATTCAGTCTTCCTCACTAGTTTCTGTTCTTAAAGGCAATTCTTCCTCTCTTCTTTCTTTCAGGATGTGATCCTCAGGAAAGGAGAAAGAGGAAAAGCCTTTTGTAATAATATTATTATTATTATCGTTTATTTATAAGGCGCTACACGGTATCCACAGTGATGTACAGAGGCAATAGGAAAGCCAGTAGTTACATATACAATACAATAATTAATACAAGGCATAAACTCATAGAATAAGGAATACAATAAAGGTACAATGCAAAAATAAGATACAATACAAAAATATCAGAACAATATATAACAATAATAACGTCAGGAAAAGTTAAGTGACACTATAGTCAATTTTCTACTCACACTCTTCCTCCCTTGGTTAACAGGCTCGTAATAACGTTTCTCTATTTCCATAAGGTAGTGCTCCTTTCTTCCTTTTTCTCTCTTTTAGGAACTCTTCTTCCCTTTAATTATGGACACATAACAACATTGTTCTATCTCTTTATTCTTCCCACCTTCTAGTATTTTCCTCCAAACTATTAATCATGTCCTTCTTTTTGAAATTAGGCACTGATCGTAAAGTTTTTTTTTCTATTTTTTCCCCAGTAGATCTCTATTCCAGATATATTGTTCTGTTTCGTCCAGTATGCAACATAGAAGCAACAAACAGGATCATCGTGTAATATTGCCTTATGATTAAATAATCATATAAATTCACAGTAGTGCACTCACCAATTGCACCCCTTGCACATATTTTAATAAAGGTTTGCAATCCGGACTGTATTTATTGACTCCACACGACTGGTAAAAAAAACAATACTTATATTTATTACGACAAACTTCAGAGAAATAAAAGTTTAATTAATCAACCAATAAAAATAAACTCCTAAAAATTATTTATTGCTTACCCTTCTGGCTGCAGTACATGAGATGGCTATTGTGCTTATACATATCTATTTGTGAATATAATGATGATTTAAGCAATTAACTGCTTATCTCTTCAGGCACCATCTACCTAATATTGGTTGTAAGTTATGTCACCGTTGTCATAATATTATACATCCAAATTGTATTTTTATTGTTTTCTCATTATTTCGCCTATTTTTTTATTTATTCATAATAAAAGTTATGTTTTAAAAGTTAGAATTTTAACAGTTGGCATCACTTTTTTTGCTAGCGTATAGCATGTCATTTTAGGACTGACCAGATTAACATTGTGAGTTGTAAACTGTAAACTGCAAACCTGTAAACTAAATTACCTATTTCTCTGTGTCTTGTTTAACTACACTTGTTGTTACTTGAATTAGTCTAACGTTTCACCTCTCCCCTATAATAGGGTTTATGTATAGTTTATTGGTCTTGCTCCCTATTATGAATTTAATTGTGCGATTCTTTTCTCACTCTTGTTTTAATAAGGCCAGATCTGGTATAATAACACATCAGTGCTATATGAATGATCAAATTACTAAATATATTATATAACCTATAGATAAACACTAAATAATTACTACTATTTCAGGCACATGAAATAAGCTCCTAAATTAGAGAACTAACAAAATTATTATAACAAATATTTATTGGGAGATTAAAATTAAAATTAAACTTTTTAAAAGATGCAATCAAATGATTTTGTCTACTTTGCAATGATCAGGCATCGTTTATCGGGTGATTTGAACGATTATCATAAAAAAAAAATGTAGTGTGTATGGACCTTTACACACAAGCAGATCTACTGCTGACAGGAAATGGGAAATTCAAAATGGAGGATCAGCAATAATCCCAACTAGTATGAGACAGCCTCAGCCCAACAGCTCAAAGAAAGGAGAATGAGGAAAACGGGGGAACAATGACAGGACTGGAGAAAAGACCCTAAAGCTTAGAAAGAAGAAATTAAAGACATTGACAAAGAAAGGCAAAGAAAGCAGGCACTGACTCCCATACACATGTGACAGGTAACTAAGGGGGCCACTGGCAGTTGTCGGATCCGGGGGGGAGGGAGCAATTGGGGCAATCTCCCCACCCCCTCCGAATACTGCCGACTATTGTGACTGACAGTGTAAAAGTCCCAGCGGTCAGACTCCTGCACCCCTGACATCGCCGCCGGTCACTCTAATCACAGGAGGAGGTTACCATGACAACCAGGTCCCTCCTCCAGGCTTCTCCCCATGGGCCCACTCTTTGATGTGCTGCTGATTTGTACTAGATTGGTTTTTAGATCGGAGAGGGGAGGAGTCTGGACTGAAGAGAGGAAGAATCAGGACATCGCAGCAAATTTAAAAGAAAAGTCTGCATCCACCTTAAAGAAAGCAAGAACAGAGGGAGAGAGGAAGGGGAGGGGAAAGAGAGAAAGAGAGGGAGAAGAGAGATCAAGTTACAGAAGTGATATGGACTGAAATATAAACATAATTCAAGGATTAGAGAGAGAGAAACCTATTATTTAGTCCTTTCAAAAGATCTAGTCACTGACAGAAAAGTAATTTGATGGCTACGGCGAACATGTTCATCTGCGTAATCTGATATATTTATAGATATGGGACTGGATTCACACTTCCGTGTGAGATCAGTAGGTGTGGTTACGCATGTATATACTGTATGTCCGGTCCCTTCCCCCGTCCCACCACTGTTTTTAGGCACTTACAAGCAGCAGCTTCTTAGGTGTGAATCAGGTCCATAGGGTGTATTTGGAAAAATTTGACCAACACCACTGTAAAGAAACAAGATAAGGGGATGGAACGTTTGTTATTCTTCATCATAATACGTGTCATTAGGTTATACAAGAAGTACCAGAGACATCTCCCTGGAAAAGCACTTAATGGGTTAAATTCTATTGTTTTTGGGCTTTTTAGGATTGGGTTGGACTTGTTTTTAACTCATCAGTTGCTTGTTTTATGTTTCAGAGTTGCCAAAACTGCCTGAGAGATGAGAGGGAGACACTGACCTAAGCTGAGAGGTGATACTCTGCCAGAGATCTGTTGTGGAACCCTTAACCTTGGACTTATTTCATCCCTGTCTGGAGCTGCTACTCTGTGCCGTGCTGTGTGGACTTGGTTGCTGTTATTCCTATAGGTTGGAGAATAAACCTGTTTCCATATACTCTGTGGGCCCGATTCAATTGTTAAAAAACCCTTCGCCGGCGTATTTTTAACGCTTTTTAAAAAAAATTTACTGGCGTTATTTTTTTTTCTAATTCAATTCTTTTCTAGCGTTAAAAATCCGCCGGTTTTTGAACGATAAAAATCCGCACCTATGATAGGTGCGGATTTTTAACTCTGCCCTATGTTGTGCCCCAACAGGGCATGCTGATGCTTGTAGAACTACAAGCATCAGCATGCCCATGGATGCCAGGGCATTAGACACCATGCCCTGCCATCCAGGGACTGCTGAGCAGCTGCTAGAAGAAAAAAAAATCCTTCACTGAACGCTGCAAATCACTTCCTGCTAGCAGGAAGTGCAGGCGCTACTGAGAGGCTATTACCCAGTGCCTGAAGTAGTCACCTCCTGCTCGCTACGCTACTGAGGCTATTACCCAGTGCCTGAAGTATCGTGAGAACGTGATTTCAGGCACTGGGTAATAGTCTCTCACTAGCGCCGGTCACCTCCTGCTAGCAGGAGGTGATTTGCGGCGTTAACAGAGAGATTTTTTTTTTGCTCTCCTACATGTGGAGGGTGGATCCTTGCTTAGGATCCCTACCTTAAGTATTTCCATGCGGAATACTGAATTGCATGTAAGGGGTTAGTCAAGCCCTAACTGTACAATTTAAATGCCAATGCTCACCCACCATGTATATTTTGTATGCATGGTGTGCAGCATTCATCGGCTGCGTTGCAGGAGTATAGGTACTGCGTAAGTGTAGTTCCTATTCAAAGCTGATTTATGTACATAATATACGTCAGTTCATTTTCTTATTTCTAGATACAGCACTTGTTTCCTGTGGTTCCTCTTTGGTATTTTTACTATAAATATACATTGACATTGATAGCAAAATATCATTATCTTAGTGTAACCTTAATACTCTGATTGTAGAATATGTTTGCTTAGATTGTTTGTATTGAAATATTGGACATTGCTCGTAATAAAGTCTCTAAGAGCTGCTCTTGAACTTAGTTTCAGCTAATTACCAGAGGTACTTCTGAAGAGTTGCAACCAATGTGAAACCCTTCTGTTTAGATATTGGTACAAACAATTCAATATGTCAACATATTTCTGTGTTTATTTGTATTTTTTTTATAAAAAAAAATCTTACCTGTTATTGTTAAAGATAATGAATATTAACATGTTATGGGCTATAAAGAGGAAAAGAGGTTACCTATAGCAACCATTCAGATTGTAACTATTATTTATTTGGTAAATTTTTGAAAAATATGGTTGGAGATGTGATCACGAGGTGGGCTCCTTTATACACATATGGTGGCCATGCCCACTTATCAGTCAATTCGGGGACTCAGTCTCACTTCTAATGCAACAGGTCACAAGTTTATCACTCCCGAAGGACCCATTGCACCTTTTGCTTAATTTGTCACCCCCTGATACTAATAGGAAAACAATGAAGCTAGCTATTAATATCAGCAATGCTGCTAAAACACTGATTGCCAAAAACTGGAAATCCTGTTCAGTTCCTTCGCATCAAAACCTCTTCAACCAAATTAATTTTATCGCCTCAATGGAATATATCACGAGTCTCCAAAATAATAGGGTGGTTAACTTTCACTCTGTCTAGTCCTTGTTTTCGATGTTTTAACCTGCCTATGCCAGGGCTCGTATGCGAGGGTATTATTGACGGTGTTCCCCTCTCCCAATCCCGATCTATCTCCCCCCTTTTCTTTCCCACTCTCCCCCTTCCCATGCCTACCTTCCCTCCACTAGTATTAGGTTTATTATATTTATACTATCAACTGTTTGTTATTATAAGTATTACAAAATAACATTGAGATGCTTTATGTTGATAATTTATTACTGCTAGGCTCTTCTTTTTGGCTGTGTACTTATTTATAGAATTTGTATGCTAAATATTTATACCATTACTTTCAAACTGTCTGTTTTACACTATTTGATTGTACTTTGTGGTATGGTATGCTTATCATAATTTGAGTATTATGTATCTCTTTATAACACAAAATAAAACAAAAATTACATTTTTTTTTGTATAAAAAATGGATTACATGATACTGGCAATACTTCAACACAGTTAAGAACTGTTTCCATTTCAGGGTAAATTACTTTACTTAGTGGAAACTAATACATTTGTGCAGAATCCATCTCCCACCACATGGACTGGTACGACAAACACTGCACTGATTACCAGTTTGGTCTTGTCAGTACAAGTGCAGTGGGTGATAAACTCGTGAACATGTGGAGAACTGCACCCTACATTTTCAATCTCCACTCACACTCACTTTTACCCTCTTCACTCAGTTAATGACCATCACCTCTCCTCCCAATTATTTACCATCTCCAGCTTCTGCATTCAAGACTTCTCTTCTCATTATGCAAAATTGTGAGCTGTGATTATCAACTGCATGACTCCTGACTATTCTTAACATACTTGCACATTAAACTGGCAACCTACATGGTCATTTTCTATTTTTGCATTTAGTCTACAGTTTGTCAATATGTATGTGTTGCTGTCTGTGTTTGTGGAGGAATAGAAGATGGCAGAATGAGGATAAGAACTATAAAAAGCACAATAATCTCTGAAGTAAGACATAGGCACATAGATTTGCCATTTTATCAGAGCACAGTAATAGCAGATTTCCATTGGGGCGTAAGATTGGAGGTTGGGGGCGCATTTTAAAGATATTCCTGTATATGTGGGATGACCCATGCCAAATTTCCTGGCAAAAAATAACCTTCTGGTCCTTGGCTGGCTTCTTCCAAGCACAACCTTTGAATATTGTCAGAAATAGCAAACCTAATTTAAAAAATTATTTTCTGAAGATTACTTTTAAACCTTTAAATTTTGGAGCTAGACATGAAATGGATTACAGGATTAGCTGTGCATGTGAATGTCTACTTGATTTTATAGTTTCACATTGATACTAGTAAGGAAAAATTAAATAGTCACTTGGCAACATGTAAATAAGGATAACACTTTGTCCTTAAATTAGGCTTTAATTATCTTTATTTTAGTGGTGTTCTCATGCTTGTTGTCATATTTTTGAAGTGTCAGCATTTGCTAATGTCTTCCTTTCTTTATCACTTCCACAATATTTGGAATCATTACTAATAGAAAAATAGTAATGTTGTATATTATTTGTTATACACCATGTATCCATTTTTAAGCTCTAGGACATCGTTTATATCTAAGAGTTCAACAGAAGCAATGCCATGGAAGTCCAAAAACATTAGTGAATTGAATGTATGTCAAATCACTATGTTACATTGATAAGCCAGATTGCTATTGTTGTATAACCCATTACAGCTGCCACTTGTGTAATGTGACAGCTGACAGCAACTAGAATGACATAGGGTCATTCAGTGACCTTCAAGACAGATGGTGCAAAAAGCTTGTATAATTTCCGGTCATTGCTTATTTTCTCTTAAAGTATATTTATATTAAGCATCATGACGTGGTTTCTGAATAGACTGGGAGTGAATCTTGAATATTTCAAAAATAAATTAATAATCTATTAATTATAGACGAATAAAAATTTTACATTAAAAATAAAATTGTTGTACTCTGTATTAATATTTTAAATTATAATTAATATTGTATTTTTAATTGTGCCCTACACTTAAACACACAGCATTTTGACTATTGATTATCACCAAATGACACCCCATCTATGTTATTAGCGTATCCCAGAACACAGATTATATGCAACTACAATTCAGTAAAGTTACTAAACACATAATTGGAGGTACTGTCAGTAGATCTGGCTGGAGGACAATATTCTATCACTTGTACAATTGCATATATTTCCTTCTGTGAAATGGTAAAAAAATGTTGGTCCTTATAAAGCAGCGTGTGCGCATCATCTAAATAAGCAGTCATCAACTGCTGTAGAAAGAAACAAAGTTTGGGAGTGGGCCAGAGATACTTAAATCTGTACTCTGGTCATGGTCATCATGTGACCATCATATACTGGTTTAGTTTAGCTCCAATCACAGTAAAAACAGAGCACAGTAAAAGCAGATTTCCATTGGGGTGTAAGACTGGAGGTGGGCGCATTTTCTTTTATATGTGGAATGACCCATGCCAAATTTCCTGGGAAAAAAATAACCTTAAATAACTCAGTAGCGCATGGGCTACTAATGTACAGTATGGACCTTAATCACACTTAAGAACGCGATAGGTTCCTAAATATACGCAACTAATAGCAATGAAACTCCATAGGCACGTCCCCCTGTTTTCAGCTTCTTATGCGACTTACGATAGGGCACCCTTAACTATAGTTTCGCATTTGAATGCGTAGGGCATCTACTTAGGAACTTAACTGCATAACCGTGCCTTCATTTGGTCATTTAATGCCTCTTTCCACCCAAATCTTCGTATCTGCCTAGTTACTTATTCATGGTATGCCCATTTTTGCGTATGTTACTACGAACCTACAGATTTTAAGTTCGTAGTGTATAAGCATGGAACATAAGTCAAACGCATTTAGCGTCTAAAAGTTACAACGCATGCACAGTGCTTCTGTCTTTAAATGGACGCACCTAAAATCGGAAGAATTCTTAAGTGTGAATCAGGTCCTATGGGCGTTCCAACAGAATTAGGAATGATTCACAAGCAGGAGTGCCTTGCATAAACTAACATGCGCACTGGAAAAGTTAAAGTAGCCCTCGATCACTAACAAGTTGAAGAACTATATTGTTTGCTGTGAGGCCATGCATCTTCTCTTACTTAGTTTAGCCCACACCTGGTTCATGTTTATTATCAATGGATGTGTTTTTAAATGACACAAATAAAGGCTTGTTTACTTTATCCTATGCTGATTTTACATTTTGTGCAAGCCTTTAACCTTATAAAGGTGTCATTATTTGGTTAGAGTTTGGGAAGGTTTTTATTAATTTTTATTCATTTAAAATTTTGTGAACAAACACCATTACATTTATTTATTTTTAACTGTATTGGTTGTTTGTGTTGTTTTTATTATTTAAATGCTTATTTTTTTTATCATTTTATGAAGTGGATCATTGTATTTCTAACTTCATGCAGTATGTATTCATGTGTATTATAAAGTATTTCATGATTATTCTTATTTGTATTTCATATGTTAAAGAGAGTACGTGCTGTTTTTAGAAAAAAATTTGCCTAATCAGTGCATTTAGTTATATATCTTTGAATCATAAGCAATATTAAGCACCTAAATGCACGACCGATTCACAGCTAATAAAGTCCGCACGTGCCTAATTATACGCAGGAAAGACTTATGTCTTTACTTAGCACTCCTTACACAGGGGAAGTTGTTAACCAGGTTCTTTATTTGCTCTGAATTGGTATTGCAGAATTTTTGTGTGTGTACATTTAGGTAAGTTTAACATTTTAATCTTAAGTGTGAATCAGGTCCCTAATTGTTATCTTTTGTCTCACCTTGTTTAACATTTTTCTTTTACATGTACTACGCTGCAGACCCTTTGTGGTACCATATAATTAAACACAAATAAGAACAACAATGAGAATCAAGAATACAATGGGCCAGATCCAGAACTACGTCCGTCTTCCATAGACGGACGTAGTTCAATAAACAGTAGCTACTGCGCATGCGTAGTAGCTATTGTACGTAATCTGCATATCGTTTCGATACGTAGATTGCTTATATGCGGTTAGGGGGAGGAAAAGGGGGCATGTATTGGGAGACCACAGGGATAAACCTAAGTGTCTATCTTTAAAAAAATGTAATAAAAAAAAAAGTTTGAAAAAAAAAATTACATTTAAAAAATAAATAAATAATTACAGATAAAAAATTAAGAAAAAAGAAAAACTCACCTCTCCGGGAGACACGACCAACTCTGAAGATTTCAATCCCGATATGAAGACACTTCGCATGCGCAGTGTTTTTCATATTGGGACTTGAAATTTTCAAAGTCCTGCGTTGGAGTCTCTGCACATGCGAAGGACTTCATTCATACGAAGTATGAATAAAGTCTCCTGCGATGACCACAGAGATCATCGCGGGACCTCGTCAGAGGGGTGAGTAGTAGTAAATTTAAATGAATGAAGCTGCTAGGCTCACTGCGAGCCGAAGCGAGCCTGAAACAGCTTCATTCATTTTAAAACGTTAAGGTAGGTAAATAGAGCCCTAAGAGAGAATAGCCACTTGTAATTCCAACCTAGTTTCTCTGTATGGGTAATTTCTCAAGGCTGCATGGGTAAGAATGTGATCCAATCAGTTAGCCCAGATCTGTCTGCTTGTACTGTTCAGAAAAATGTCTGCAAATAAATTGGAACACAGATAAGTTGTGGTAAACCTGAAGTCTGGATTCGGTCCTATAGGATTTTACATGGTTTAACCATTTTTAATAAAAGCCAAAACCTAAACCTATGAAAGAAGTAATCCCAAAACCATTATACTAAGATGAATTTGGAATTATAACCAAAATAAGAGAGTCTTCACACTTCTCTAGTTAGTAGGAAATAAGAAAAAGTAGAAGAGAGATGTAAACATTGGCTATGGTTAGGGCAAATTATAATGTGTTATTGTTTTGTGGTGTTCATGTAACCATAAAAAATGCACCATACTCGTTCCACAGCTCTGTACAGAGGGGGATACAAGTTCCACAAAACTATTTTCTTCTTTTCAATTTTTTATTTGGTTCAAAACTAAAACAAGATTTGTTGAAACCAGAAATCAGTGTTATTAATAGAAAAAAAACATAGTTAAATGCTGATGTTATCCATGTAGGCTTGGGGTTACGTTAAATCCTGTTCTTATATGGATTTATGGATTAATTTTTAAGTTATTGTTGAAAACAGTCAGCAAATGTTGGGAGGGAATTATCAGAGCCAGTCATCAGTACATTACTATTACATTTTATTATTTACCATCCAGTAACTGTACAAAAATGGACTTAGTCTGGTTTATGAAATTCAGAGTTTATAAAAGGATATTTGAGCTTATCTCAATGACAGTCTGCATGCCTATGTGACACCCAAGACCTTCTTAGTCTTTGGCTCCATTATATTATTAATAAAGTTATAAATATTATCTTTTCAGATTAAACTAGACGAGAATGAAAAATCCTGCTGTTGTCTACCTGGTGGGCCCCAAGGGAGACTCTGGTTGTACCTGCCAAAATGGGCAGTATCATCAGAATAAAGGGAAGTGGTCTCACTCACAGCTTTGTCCCTAATCCTTCTCACTAGAGCTGAAAATTGTGTGGACATGAGGTCATTATGTGAAACACTGTCTCTGCTTAATGACCATGGAACTGTATGGAATTGAGACTACACACTGACTGTACATGCTGGATTAGGGACTGAGTGCACAAAGCATCTTGTCATTCTCAATGAGGACAGCAAGGTTACAAAATGCTATAAGTGGAGAATCATTATCTTAAGATTTACCTGACCCCAGCAATCCCCTGGAGAGCAGCTGTGGACTCATTCTGCTGTGCTGTCAGGACCTTTAGGACTCCTTTCCTGTACATGAGCAGAAGAGAAAATTCATAATGATCCTGACAGTACAACTACTGGACAGGTAAGTTTTCTAAATACCAACGTTTCTGCCGGATGATTGTTTCCAAGGCTGCCGTTCCTGTGGGGTATGAATCTTTGATATTTTTAAATAAACTCCAAAGGGCCTACAGTAAGGCTTAATCCCTTAGCAGCAGAAATAGAGAGCCGTATTCACAGATCTGTTCTCACATGGAGTTGCGTACGTATTTTTAGGTATGTTTGACTGCACATGCGTGGTAACTTTATTTACGTAAGTTATGTAGAAAATATACGCACGTATGTGCTTTAGGCACAGACATGTGAATCGCACTTGGGGACATATGTATGGAGGGGCGGAGTTAAGTTACGTACAGGAAAAGTTATGTGAAAGAGGGTGGGAGGAGGCATTTAAATGATCCTTTGAGGGCACGGTTAGATTGAATCGCACGTACGGAATACATAAGCACGTATGTACACACATAAAGTTAGAGGTGTTCTATGGAGATGTAAGTCTACGATTGCATGACTGTGTGAGGGGAATGTCATGGGTGTTGGCTTGCTACGTGCGTGCGTATAATTGCGTACTTTAAAAAAAAGGATTTTTGAATATAGCCCAGAGTCATTTATACCCTGTGTTAAAAGGGATTAAGCCCCAATCACACATAAATATTAATAAAATTTTACAATATAAAAAAAATTATTAAAAAAAGGCTACCTATGAGAGGACCTGATCCAGAGATGCGACTTACACTTTTTTTTAAGTATAAGAGCAGCAATTTGTAGCATTGTGCAAGTGCACCGTGACAGCAAGCATAAAAAAGCATAGCTGATCTACGTGTTAGCGGAAAGGCTTGTTATACTCTTTTTAAATACAATTGGAGCATTTTAGTGCTGCAAGTGTAGTAACAGCCATTATCACTCCGCTTCCTTTTTAATTCCTGCACCAACTCAGGGCTGATGTATAGTAAGAGTATAGTAAGGTTCAACACAGTCCTACAAACCTAAGTATTATTGAACAGTCTAATTAACACAAGGAATGCAATGGGCCGTATTCACACTTAAGAGTAAAATTGCGAACTTACCTAAACATATGCAAGTGAAAAATCCGCAATACCGATTCAGAGAAAAGAAAGAAACCGATTAACCACTCCTACTGGGTCGGGAGTAAATCTTTCCTGCATATAATTAGGTACATGCAGACTTTATTAGCTGTGCATCGATTGTGCGTAATGGTGCTTAAGACTGATTATGATTCAAAGATACATAACTAAAAGCACTGATTAGACTCTGGAAAAGTGAATAAATATTTATATCTAAAAACATCAAGTACTATCATTAACATTTGTAATAAAAAAAAATAACCATAAAAAATAAAACAAGAAACAAAAAAAATGACATACTTTATATAAAAAAAAACATAAACAGATACTATATGAGGTTATAAAAATAATGATCCAATACATATTGAAAGTTTCATAAAACATTTACATAAGAATAATTAAAAAAATGAAACAACAACTATAGTTATATAGATGTAAATGTAATTGTGTTTGTTAGAACATTTAAGGTTGTTAGCTTTTAAAAAACATTAAACTATATACAAAAAAATAGCAACTTTACATGGTTAAAAGGAACAAAAAAAAGGTCCAGCGCTCCAAACATGCATTATATAACACTATGTGTCAGCACATACATAATAAGGAGGTTTAGTTGACAATATAGTTATATTGGGTTGAGCTCACCTTCCCATCTTCAAGGCACCTCCTATAGGTGAGTCCCTATCCATCTGCTATATGTGTACTCAGGAGGTCTATATTAAGACATCCCTACTATTTGAACAGTAGCCATTTTGTGGGAGGGGTCAAACTCCCAAAGTAAAACTAGCAAGTAACAAAAAAACACAGGCCACGCTTCTAATATATGAAATGTGTGCATGTGTATATATAAATGGAGAGGTGCAGCCATGGACCAAAATGACCACTGTGCAACTACAAGGAACAAAAGAGAGGTCCAGCGCTCCAAACAAACATTATATAACACTATGTGTCAGCACATACATAAAAAGGAGGTTTAGTTTGCAATATAGCTATATTGGGTTAAGCTCATCCTCTCTTTTGTTCCTTGTAGTTACACAGTGGTCATTTTGGTCCTTGGCTGCACCACTACATTTATATATACATTTGCACACATTTCATATATTGAATTAGAAGCGCGGCCTGTGTTTTTTTGTTACTTTACATGGTTAAAGTCTAGCACAAAATGTAAAATAAGGATTAGAGTATAAAAACAAGCCTTTATATGTTTATTTTATAAACACACATCCATTGATTAAAAGCATGCAGCAAGTTTGGGCTGAACTATGTAAGTGATGATGAATGGCCTCACAGCAAAAAATACGGTTCCTCAACTTCCGAGTGGTTGAGGGCTACCTTAACTTTTCCTGTGCGTTTGTTAGTTTCCGCGAGGCATTCCTACCTGTGAATCAGTCCTAACTCTGTTGGAACGCACTCATTTGCATTTAGAGTCTTGCCCCTCTAGCCATGCATGCAGGACTCGTTATGTGCCAATGGATGCATCAGTCCTAAGTCAGACGTCCGTGTATGTTTAATCAGTCGGCCATGATCTCTGTGCATACGGTCCAATAAGAGGGGCCAAACATAAGTTCTCAGCCTAAAACACTTCTTGTTATCGTTTCATTATTTTGTCACTGATTGTTTTTGTCACTGTTTATGTTTTATTCATTTTTGTCACAGTGACACACACACCACATATGAGATATGCATGGTGGATAGGCTTTGATATATAAATAGCAGGGGAAGTGCCCTGCCCTCCTACTTACGGTACTTAGGATAGCAAATTCCGGACTTTAGCCTTTGCTGAGGAGGCTAACTTACAGAATCTGATTTTAAGTCTGGATCTGGTCCCTTGTGTCATTTCCAGAACTGCCTATCCAGATTTGCTTCTGACTGTACTCTGGAGAGGACATACTAAATTGTGCACAATAAGGGAGAAAATTAACAGCTTGTACTTCCTAATATTCCCTCTCTATGCAAAGTAAATAGACATATAATGGCAAAGTGAAGAATGGATACTCTTTTAAGTTATTTATGTATATATGTCGGGTGCCTGTTTCCCTCTCTGCATATCTATACTTTTCATGCCAGGAAATAGAAATACTGTATATAATAATTACCTATACAAAACCATATTCACCCATGAAAGGAGAGATGTATCATGATGATGATTTCAGTAGTGATAAGTATTAATTCTGTTCAATGTATGGGGGGAAATATTTTCAAAACTACTGAAGGAAAAAAAGAGAATATTTAAGTGTTTGTTGTTTGTGTCAAAATATTATTTAAAAAAATAGAAATCAAAACCATTACGTAAACATCAAATGTTTATGAAAACTACCACTGCAGCCAGCAGGAGAGGGAAATTATATTCATCAATTGATGCTAATTAGCCCGTCTGAGATCTTACTTGCAAAATACACCAACCCCCATCCTTTTTCCAAACACAAAGAAACAAGATTACAAAAACCACCAGAGAAAGCAGAAATCCCACCCACACTACAGGGTGAATCACATCAAACTACCTTTAGTTTGTCATAAATGAAACCCCACACACATTTTACGAGAGGTGGTAAGTGCATTGAATATTGTGCAAAACTGTGATTTTTAAATAAAAGTGATTTCATAGCTCTAATTCTCACAAGTGAGCAGAATGGTCAAATAATACTATTGCTTACTTAAGTATTATTATATGTCATTTTTACAGATCACAGTTACACATTGGGGTTTTCTTAGAATTTGAAAAATTAATTCAAGCCTTTATACTTAAATAACTTTAAGAGTACTGAAAAAAATAATAAAATAATTTTTTATGGAAATTAAAATAGTATTAATTTCTAATTATGGACCAGATCCAGACTTCCGAGAATTGGGAACATTAAGAGCGATCTGATTGGAAAATGCCCGGTTTTGTAATTTGCACATATGCATACATCCAAGCACCCTAATATGAATACAAATTTACTCAAAGCAGACTTTTGATGCTTCTGACAGTTTTTAATTGGGGGAAGTTGGGGGGGGGGGTTGGGCTTGCAAGATTCATAGGGTCAACCAATCCAGACATCTGCCACCAACTGCAAACAGATCCAACAAAAACACTTAAGGTCGGGTCCTGAAGTTGGAAGTTATTGTGAGCAATGAGAGTGGTTTCCTAAGCACTTGTACATGATTGGATCTTGGGATATGGCCCTATATTACTAATACATATTGACTTTGGTCTCCTCTTTTTTTTTTCTTTCTTTCTCTTTCTTTCTTTCTTTCCTTAAATATTTGCTCACTCCAAATAAACACTGTTCCAACTTGTTATTAAAGCAGAAGTATGTTTCACTTTGAGCCATCTGGGGGATACTGCTAAGTTAAAACATGGTGCTATGGAATTGGGCACTAGACAGTTAAAACTGTTGAAGGAGAAGCTGCTCCCCTTTCCAACCCCATCAGGCCCCCAATTTAGTTCTAGTGCCTTTTGAAATTGGGCATATCTGCTCATAGCTCAGAGCTTCCAGCATTAATAGAGATTTAATAGCCTATTCTTATAACTTATATTTCACTTTATCTGGCTGCCACTTAGAGGGAGTGCAGGAACTGTGGCTACAGCTCAAACTTTCTGAGTGCAGCAGCGCTGAGGGGGTATCCAGGACAGATCCTATGGGCTTCTGCTCTCACTCCCCGGTTCCCGGCCCCCGAATACAGGACCCTTTCTCTGGTGGCCTGGAAGACAGACTGGCCTTCATTCAGTAGCTCTTAGTCTGCTGCCTTAGTGATGTTCGGCCCCTCTAAAGATGGTCACTGCCACTGAATGTATCCTACCTGTTCTATATGATCCTACATGCTACCTGTGGAACTGCAGACAGTGGATTGTAGCATTCCCTGGTTATGTCCAGTGGCATTAGGACTGTGGACCCTCTTCATCACAGGCTGGGGCACCTAAACACAAAAACAAAAGGGGACCCTGTTCAAGATGGGTAAGGTTATCATTTTCCTAATCACTAGGGGGATTATTAAAAGCACCCCCCTCTCTGGCTTTTTTAACCTACTGCTGGGCTTAAATTGTAAAACATTTCTTTACCTTACAGCTTCTAAGGCACACTGGTGCTATGCTGTGCTCTAGGCTGCCCATACATGACATATATTCCTGGATAAGCTCCTCTCCTTCTGGGAAATATACCTCAGTAGCCAATTTTTTCAATCCTTAGTGTGCCTGTTATATTTGTTATAATTACATATTACACACTTTCTGGCTTTGTGGTCTGTATCATCCCCCTTTGTATGCAGCAGGAAAGGGACCATAGTTACATGGAAAAAAAAAAAATCCTTACCTTATGATACTGGCTGTCAGAGAAGCAGGAGAAGGTCAGGGGCCAGATTTGCCAGAGAACACCTGGCAACCACTGGCGCCCTGTGCTCTTCACAGATAAAAGCAGGATCACACTGAGCACATGTGACAGATGTGACAGAGTCTGGAGACGCCATGGAGAACGTTCTGCTGTCTGCAACATCCTCCAGCATGACCGGTTTGGCAGTGGGTCAGTAATGGTGTGGGGTGTCATTTCTTTGGGTGGCCGCACAGCCCTCCATGTGCTCGCCAGAGGTAGTCTGACTGCCATTAGGTACTGAGATGAGATCCTCAGACCCCTTGTGAGACCATATGCTGGTACGGTTTCATCTGTGAAGAGCACAGGGCGCCAGTGGCAAATTGCCAATCTTGGTGTTCTCTGGCAAATGCCAAACATCCTGCACGGTGTTGGGCTGTAAGCACAACCCCCACCTGTGGACATCGGGCCCTCATACCACCTTCATGGAGTCTGTTTCTGACTGTTTGAGCAGACACATGCACATTTGTGGCCTGCTGGAGGTCATTTTGCAGGGCTCTGGCAGTGCTCCTCCTTTTCCTCCTTGCACAAAGGCGGAGGTAGCGGTCCTGCTGCTGGGTTGTTGCCCTCCTACGGCCTCCTCCACTTCTCCTGATGTACTGGCCTGTCTCCTGGTAGCGCCTCCATGCTCTGGACACTACGCTGACAGACACAGCAAACCTTCTTGCAACAGCTCGTATTGATGTGCCATCCTGGATGAGCTGCACTACCTGAGCCACTTGTGTGGGTTGTAGACTCCGTCTCATGCTACCACTAGAGTGAAAGCACCGCCAGCATTCAAAAGTGACCAAAACATCAGCCAGAAAGCATAGGAACTGAGAAGTGGTCTGTGGTCAACACCTGCAGAACCATTCCTTTATTGGGGGTGTCTTGCTAATTGCCTATAATTTCCAACTGTTGTCTATTCCATTTGCACAACAGCATGTGAAATTGATTGTCAATCAGTGTTGCTTCCTAAGTGAACAGTTTGATTACACAGAAGTGTGATTGACTTGTAGTTACATTGTGCTGTTTAAGTGTTCCCTTTATTTTTTTGAGCAGTGTATATTATTATGGGTAAATTCTTATGTCTTTGGGTACTACCTACTCTAACTTTAAAATTGGGATATTGTACTAATGCTCTGTGGTAACAATTTCCAGGCTCCCTAGCTACCGGTCAAAGTAATGTGTGAAAGGATTTGGGTATTCAGCTCCTCTGCAGAGGATATTATTCCTGAGGGCTCAGTGAGCTTAAATATTACCAGTTTACTATCCCTGTTGCACTATCTAATTTTCCTATTAAATTAGCATATTGTACTCTATGTATGATCGTGTTTTACTTATGTGTGAAAGCCTGCCATGTTCATATAGTCCTTTCCTACCCTATCCAGATCTGAGGGGAATCTGAAGCTCAGATAGTAGTGGGGATTTCTTTTGCAAAATGATGTCCAAAGTTGTGAATACTGAACCTCCCTTGGATTCCAGACAATTGCTGTCAATCCTGAGGCTTGATTGGCTTGATTGGCAGCAGTCTGTTATCAGCGGGATTCAGGTGTCTTCCTCATTACAGGGGTTGTTCTGGGGTCAGGCCGGGTAAGCATGGCTCTCCTCCCCTGGCTCTCTTTCTAGTGTGCTCGGACTTGGGCATCCTTATTAAAGTGTTTAAGGGCCATGGATCTAACAGTAATGATCTCAGTGTACAAGATTTGCAAGTAGTCTCTGTTTCCTCAAGAGATGTAATCCACTTCCCCTTTATGTCAAGTTAAGGTGTATAAATAGGTACAGGTACAAGGTGCTCCAGAGCCATGGAAAATTGGTCCAGCATGCTTCAGGTTCACTTGTAGTCGGGACTCCAATTTTAGGACTTCACCCTGCAAGTCTCCGGATATTTGCGGATGCTTCTCTGGTTTCAGTTTCAAACATGTCTAGAGCTTCAAGAATAGACCTGGGTTCTTCAAGAGGCCAATTGGCTTAGTGCCATACTTGAGGCCCAAGATGGTCACCAGACAAGTTGTCAGGCTCTTAAGCATTTCTCTAAGACCGGTGGAAACTCATCTACTTAATTTTGAGGTCGTCAGGAGATTTTATCTTCTAGAGTAGAGTTCTGCACTGATATTTCTACACGGTATTGCTTTGGCATGAAATGGTAAAGGACACACTCACTGAGTACATAACAACAATGTTTGGTCCCAGACGGCCTATGGGTGTTGATTTCTTTTACAGGGTAGGGTAAGTGGCCCCTTCCAACCATCTTGAACCAAAAGTCCATAGATTCCAGACATCAAGTGTCCAGTTTCAGGACAGTGGGCCGTATACGTTTTTGCGCGTAGCTCTGTGCATATTTTTAGGGTTGGATTAACTGGGCATGCGTAGAAACTTTATTTATGCTATTTACGTTGAATTTCCACACAAAGTCCATTAGGCACGTACTTGTGAATCACACTTTGGGACATACATGCGGAGTGGCGTGGTTAAAAAACGTACAGACAAAGTTATGTGAAAGTGGGTGGGGGGAGGCATTTTAGTGACCATTTGAGGGTGCGGTTAGTTACATACGCACTTACTTAAGTATTATATGCATGTAAATGCACACATAGAGATATGGGTGCCCTATGGAGGCGTAAGTCACTGCTAGTCACCCGTGCATATGAGGGGAGTGTCATGGGTGTTGCCTTGCCACGTACATGTGTATAATTGCGTACCTTTAACTAATGGATCTGTGAATATGGCCCAGTATCCCTTTGGTCAGCAATTAAACAAATGCAGTTTTAGAGGTGTGGGAGGTGTTCATGCAGTGGACTGCAGATGCAGCTATCAGGATTAAGACTTTATGGCATTCTGCTACAATCACTCAGTGCTACAGTTGTGTTCCATATCAAGGGACATTGTGACCTGTGAATCCCAGATTTTGTGAACAAAAGGCTTTATTGAAACCATGCTTAAAGCTTATAAGCCTCTGTCTGCTCAGATATATTGGATGGTGTGAAATGAAGGGTTGTCATACTTATATTGTCTTTCTAGGCTTTTAGAGTTTCTATAGGTAGGTCTGGTTTCTGCCCTAAGAAACTCCAGGTTTTAGCTCTTTCAGTTTATTTTCAATGAAAACTACCTCTCCTTCCTAAAGTTCAGCATTTTTTGGCAAAGGGTTTGTTCCTCCCTTAGCTCCCTGGGATCGTAATTTGATCCTGTATGTGCTCAAATCTTCTCCCTGATCTCAGTTTCTTATTTTTCACAGGATAAAACAGTCCTCTATAGGTTTCCTACATTCCAGCTAAGAAATTGGATGATGTGAAACTTGCAACCGCTCTGTGTTCTACATTTTTTCTCTTGACTTAATTTTTCCCTCTTATTTCCTCAAGGTAGTTGCCCCAACTGTGAATAATGGAGCACATGCCTCGCTAATGGCTTCTGGGTTACTAGCCACGATCGTGGCTAATGGAGCAAACACACTGACTGAGACTAACGGAGCCCACGCTTTGACCGGGGCCATTGGAGCATGCTGGAGTGTGGCTCCTGGTGTAGCAGACCTTACAGTGGCTACTGGGACATTCACCCCAACAATGGATGGAGAACCTGACACTTTCTCTGGTACAGATGATTCAGCTAAATGGCCCATTATAGATTGTATCATTTTCCCCATCACACCTAGCAGGTACAACAGAGGACAAGGACTAACAGGAAGGACAGTAGGGCTGACAGACAAAACAAGGACACCGGATCCAGGCAGATATACAGGTACAAGGTAATGGGATCCAGGCAGGTATTCAGGTAGAAGGTAACAAACACAGATGCTAAGGAAGCAAACGGACATGGAAAAAAGCAAACAGACAAGACAGAGGCAGGAATAGATCAGACAAGAACCTTGTAAGGGCATGGACAGCAGGGCTAACTAGCAAAGCAATGAACAAGGAGATCAGAGGTAACAAGGGAATAACAGATAATGACTGTTGCATATTATCCAGACAAGGACTGAATCTTGGCTATTAGGCAAGAGCTGAGACCTATTAATCATGCTGGCACCTGGAGTAGCTTCTGTAGGCCTGACTGCCTAATAACAGCCAAGCTCTGCTCAAAAATACAGAGCAGAAAAAGTTTGTGCTGCTGTGACTATCATAACAGCATATAACAGTATCTTATCTTTGCTGGGCAGCGCTGTGAGGTGACTCGGGCTAGACAGTGCTGTGAGGTGACTGAGACTGGGCAATTCTGTAAGGTCACTCATGCTGGACATCGCTGTAAGGGAGCTATGGCTGGTGATAATGTTACAGTCGCCGTACACCAGGACATAAAGTCTAACTAGGACCAGGAATTCACTAGAGCCCCTAATGGCAGGGATAGGCCTGTGTGTCTGGCAACCAGTAGGTTGCGGCCCCAATATGTGTTCCGGGAGTGGCAAGGATGGTTTGGACATCACAATGGGAGTGACAGACTGGACAAGTCCTAGGGTAGTGCTGACAGACAAGACAAGGACACCAGATCCAGTTAGTTATTGTTATGTACTACTATGATAAAAAAAAAACTCCCTTCATCAGGGGCTCTAGTGAATACCAGGCCCCAGTTAAACTTTGCACTCTAGTGTTTGGTTAACCCAGGTAACATAACAAAGATGGTCTTATTCTAAATACTAAATGGTACAATGTAGTTCTTTCTTGCCTACCCTGAATGTTTCCTCTAGTTTTCCCAATATACTCTTAGAGCAATGTATCCACCCAGATCCTGGCTAGATAACTGGTGACCTGAAGCACCACACTCTCATGAGACTCCCCTATTGTGAACGGATTTTAGCTTAGTTATTTGTCCATAACCCTACCTTAAGTTTTCTGCATGCATCACTGCATGTGCCGAGTGCTCCGATGTACAGAAGTGCTTAACTCAGCCCATCCTATCCAATTTATATGTCTCCCCCCGGCCACACTGTGTATAATTTAACAAATGAAGGATTGTCATGCCCTGATCTATGGAACTCTGAACAAACGTAAACTAGTTCCATACATTCAGATTTCCGTTGTGTAAAATCGGCTACGTACATGCTTGTGAAATCAGGAAAGTGTGTGTCCAACCACAGGATTTCATTTGTTTTTGTTGTAGCGGACTATTACCAAATAAATCTGTCTGAGACTAGTTATGAGTCTGCTAATGTATTTGCTACAAAAAGTGCCTCTGTCTACCCAGAAACAGTGTCCCGCTACCTTTTTCCGCCATACTATAGCTTTGTTTAATATGGGATGGCATACCTTCTCTTTTTTTAGCTAGTTTTAAAAATATCTAGTTTAACAATGCCGTTCTTTAAATTATCCTGTTCTATAAACCAGGAATTTTTATTATAAATATTCTTGTTTTCAGTTCAATGACATAAAAATATAATTAAAAAAACCAAAAAAGTAAAAAAAAACAAAAAAAACATTTAGTATTGCTTAGGAATAAAGGGGTATCTGATTTGGCTGGAATCTTGAAGTATGCTTAGGGTTAAGTTATGTGCGTAAAGGCTATGTTTTAAACAAATCTGCCCCCCCCCCCCCGTGTCCTGCTACATTGCATCACATAATGGTTAATTAGATACCCAAAGAAATGTTACTCATGATCATAGCATTATTTAAAGCTAACATTGTCTGATAATCTATTGCAACTTAAACACACACACCCCTTTCAGTAGTTGCTCCATGTTATTTTATCCTACATGATCTCTTGCCTTATTTGTTTACAAATATTATTAGCTTCAATTTAAATAAAGCATTTTCAGCTCATAAAGATCATATGACAGGTAAAGCTGACAGTCTTCCATATGCTAAGCCAAGCACAGTCATGAAGATTGTTATTACAGAAAGACTTTGTGATTGAGACAGTATGTATTATCCAAAATCTAATGACTGAGAAATGCCTCACAGCAGTGAAACGACCGCAAGTGGCAAAGCTATTAATCCAGCCTGGAAAAAAAGACCCCTGGGATAGGCTCACATTGAACATACAACTATTCCATCAGCAAATTAAAATCAATTGAAATCTATTTAGCTTGGATTAAAAAAAAAGTCTCCCTCCTCCTCTGCTGTGCATCTGATGTGCCAACAGCTTCCAGTGATGAAACAGGTGCTTGTAAATTAATTAGCCTGATAAAGCACACCTTAGTATGTATTTCCCAGAATACCCTGGCAGTCAGCCATCCTGGTCCCAGGAGCTGATCAGTGTTCTGTAAATATTGAGATTTGATAAAGTGAATGTGACTCTGGCAGCAGATGGCTTGGAATGCTCTGTTGACACTGTCTGCGATTTACTTGGATATGAAGACTTTACTTCTCACGGACCTCCTCTGGGAGCTACCGGAGGATTTGATCCCCTCTTCAGTTATTTGCCTTCTAATTGAAAATCCTTATTCCCAGATGGAGCATAAAACCTCAGCTTCAGGCAACTCACACTGCACTATTTGACTGTTGAGACACGGGTAATTGCTTTCAGTAATGCAGGTTAAATGTGACATTTAGTGCTTAATAAAAATTATCAAGGCCAAAGCCGCTTATCATTTTTACACTTTGGTTTGACTGATGTGAGGGAATTTAGCCTGATTTCTGATTAATGCAGTCTAAAATGACTGGCAAACCTTGGTCTGGTATTTCAGCGTTGCTTTATAAGAACACTAAAACAGCAAGACAAGAAAAAAAAAACAGTTTATACAACAGTTTAAAAAAAGACTTCTTGTTTTCAGGTTAAAAAACAAAGATTGTAAAGTGGAGATTTCTAAATTTTAGTTGACTGAAATGAAACTTGCAATACTGTCAAATAAAAACAAGTAACATAATTGCGGCTATTATAAATATGATGGAGTAATACATTTATTTATTATTTTTCAATACACATCTATGCAAACAATATACCTGATAGTGAATGTAGAATTTTGAAGTCAGTGCTTTATTGCTGAGGTTTATTTTAGCACTTTCTTTATAGTGTGAAATTGGCTAATACATTGTTGCTAACCTTTTATTTCTTCCTCCAGGATATCTTGGAGAGGAGAAAGAGATGGCAGGATGAGGGCAGGGCTGGAAAATCACTCCCTGAAGTTCAACCCCCTGCCCTTTTATATCAATGCTGCGAACCATAGTGTTCCTTAGGATAGGGTGGGGCATGATTACACAAATGACATCATTAAGGCCCACCTATCCTTATAACAATATGGATCACAGCGTTGATATAAAGGGGGCAGATCATCAGTCCCAAATACAAAAGTTTTGCCTGCTCTCCTGAGATTCCTGGAGCCTTTCTTGTATTTTAGGAGTCTTCCAGATATTCTGGGAGAGTTGGCAACTGTGGGCTAGGAACTTAGGGACTGATCCTGAACTACGCATTTAGGGCAGGCGGATGTATAAGATCAGCATTTCTGCCGATGTGCGCATGCGCCGGGCAGATGTTGCCCGGCGTAGTTGCGTAGTTATGGTTCAGGGGGCGTTCCTTGCCATAACTACACAACAGTTACGGAAGGAGGGCGGAGGGAGGAAAGGAAATGAGGGCGTGAGGGCGGGTTTGGGCAGTTACGACACTCCCCCTGTGGCCGACGTATATTCACACTGTTACACTGGCTGAAGTTAGGGCTGAAGTTAGGGTAGGCTTCAGCCTGCACAGTGTGTAATTACGCCGGCCACAGGGGGAGTGTATGCCGATACGCTGTGCGGTAGTAGTTCAGGATCAGGCCCTTATATCTTCCCTCCTCTCAAGCAAGCAATACAACAATTTGTAGAAATGTGGGCAGCTCAACAGCACTACACTGATTCTAGAGTGCAGACCACTAACTTGCTGTGCAAAATTTGGACTGCAAAAGATGTTATGGCCATTGCAAAACTTATGGCCACAATGTCATGTTTGAATTACTCCGTCACCAGGTCTTCTTAAAATATTTCCATTTTAACCATTGTAAAATGACTATATATTATGAAGCATTTCTTTCTTCTATGACTCCATTATTTCTAATACCATATGAGAAAGGATTGTGAGATTCAGCAATCATAGAAAATACTAGAAAATACTAGCTCTATTCTGTGTGTTGATAAATTGAATCGCCATATTAGGATGATGATCTCATTGAATAAGGGCTTATCAGCTATCTGTCATCAACCTACCTGTTATGTGTACTCACTGATGTAAGAGTCCCATTAACTAGGGCCTTGATGGTGGGTATAGGCTTAGCTACTTGCAGCGGTGCAAAGGGTCTACATCAGGTGGCGTTTTTAAATGAATAAAGGGTAAGTATGTACTCCCCTGCACAGGTCATATCTAAGTCCGGGGGGAGGGCAGACAATAAATAAGCATTTCAGCCACTTAGATTTCCTTCCTCCACCACCCCCTTCTAACTTCATACCCTCTTGTTCCCCTCTGCTACCCTTTTACCCTGTCCCCACCTGGTGGCTCCCTCTCAACCTCACACTGCAGTGTATCTCCTCCTCCCTGATCTGCCAAGCTTGACACCACACGTTTTGCCTTGCTGTCTGTGCTTGCTTCACTTTATTGTATTTTTGTGATATTTTTATATTTATATTGTATTTTATTATGTACTATGCTGTCCTTCCCTGTCCTGTATGTCTGTACTGAATTTTGTTGTAGTATTTTGCACAGCGCTGCAGTCACCTTGTGGTGATAAATAACAATAATAATAATAGCAATAATAATAAACGATAATAATATTAATAATAATATTAATATCAAGTTATAAATGTATATTCAGGGTCAGGAAATAGCCGCTAGTGTTCTATGGCAGTTACAATGCCATAACCCTACCTTAAGTCTCTCATGCGGATCAGTGGTTGTACGTATGGACTGCACTCCTTATGGTGTTTAGGCAGGTGTGCGGGTGGGCAAACAGGATGGGCCGCCCTGTTGGACAGGATCTCCAGGCGTATGGATCTTAGTTCTTTATGTCTGGAGATCCATATTATAACATCTCATACACACATGCGCACTGCCAGAAAAACAGATTGCAGAAATCGGTGTCGTAAGAACCTCTGAATTTGGCCCTTTATCAATATAATGCTAAATGTAAAACATGTTTTATATAACGGTCTGATTTACAGAAATGGACAATGAGGCTAAGTTTAATAACTCATTTTTGTTATAAAACTAACTTTCACACCACTGAAGGCTTTCTTGATATTACTAAGGAGTCACGTGTGACTTATATGAAATAACATTTTCTGGAAGACATTAGTTTGTTAATACCTCAAAGGTTCCTATCTTTATCTTAGCATTACATGCATACAAGCATGTGGAGTATATTGCCTTTTATCCAGCCTAAAGTATAAATGACACATTGCATTCTGCAAGAAATGCACTAGTGATGCTTGACAGCACTATCAATAGAAAGCAATATTTTTCTTTCTAAATCTGCTGTCTTTTTTGCTAAAATATTCTAAAAATCAGGTTTAGAGATTACCCTTTGCTTCCGCACTCTAATGTGCAATCTCTGATTTGTTGTTGAACTCTAAGGATGAGGGGATGATGGAACAGATGCAGAATTAGGAGCGAATTATGAATGCTAGACATTAGAAGATAGTGTATGTAATTACCGATGCTATATTCCATATGTATGAGGGCAGTGCACATCCCCTGCACTTCCCTCACATATATGGCCCTTCCACATGTAGAACACTACCTTAAGTATGCTTACACAATACAAACCTCGATCCAAACAATCGTGGATCGGGCGTGCGTAGCAGCGCTGTAGGTGGGGACGTCCCCCAGCGTCCCTACGTTCAGGTTAGTGTAGGTGGGCGGGGGGAGGTAGTTAAATGAGGGCGGGAG
>WWET01002629.1:102847-124332 GCA_011038615.1 Limnodynastes dumerilii | reverse complement strand
TAGTTAAGTTATGTGTATTTGTGTGTGTGTGACAGTAGTTATGTGTATTTGTGTGTGTGACAGTTATGTGTAGTTGTGGTAGTGTGCAGTGTCAGTTTGTGACAATAGTTATGTGTATTTGTGTGTGTGTGACAGTAGTTATGTGTATTTGTGTGTGTGTGACAGTAGTTATGTGTATTTGTGTGTGTGACAGTTATGTGTAGTTGTGGTAGTGTGTGTGTCAGTGTCAGTCATGGTCTCTGATTCTCTTCTGTATTGCATAATGCAGGGGAATTGCGCTGTCCCAGGATTGCAGACCAGATACGACAGGAGAAGGAAATGAGTCAAAATCAAAATCCAGTGTAAGATAGGATCATAGTTTAATTTATGTATATAATTAATGTATTTTGCATGGCACTGTGTGTGTGTGTGTGTTTGTGTGTGTGTGTGTGTGTGTGTATGTTATTAAATTAAATTAAATCATACATAAAGCATATACACCCACAAAACATCGACAGTCCTGTACTATATAGAAACACTCAGTTTGTAGATAAAAAGACAAACAGTAGAAGGATAAACTCACACAATGCTCCAGTAAAGGTGGTGTCACATATATGGTATACACTCGCTGGTATCCCACACTCTCGCTACCTCCAATACAAGACCTAGTTAACAGTTTACCTACAAATACTCGGGGTGCTACCTATTGGATGGTTAACAATTTATAGTTTAGGGCAGGGACTAATATAACTGTGCTTGCCCCGCCTACTTTCAGGTTAGCCCCTCCCAGAGTTTATTTGGTCCCGCCGACAGGAGGCCTCTTTCAGATTTTTTTCCAGGGCCACTTTATTTTCCCAATCCGCCCCTGATACAAACTGACAGCCTACTTACACACACAACGGGCCTGATCCAGAGCTACGAAAATTCGCACGGCGGGCGAATGCGTACGTTCGACCGTGCGAATAAACATGCACGCCCCTAACACTCCCATAGTAAAGTACCTGCTTACGGCGCCTATACCCTACACTGGGTACGACCGTCGGCCGTACGAAATTTCGCACAGAATACGCTGAGCGTACGGGCTTAGCACGCCCATACTGTACAATTTAAATGGCTATCCCCGCCTCCGTGTAGTAAAACGAGCGCCCAGGCGACCGTCGTAATGAACGCACGCCCCTCGAGCGAATATTTCGCTCACAATACGACCGCTATTCGCTCATGACGTCCAGGCGACCGGAAGCTGTCATACTGGGCATGCGCGGTGCGAATTTTTTCACGAATTTTCGCTTACGATGAGCGTACGCTCGCTTGCGGTCGTAGCTCTGGATCAGGCCCAACATTCATAACTTGCCCCAGACCCAGACATCTACAAAATGGATGTTTTCCGATCATGGGGAAATGCATGTGCTGTATTTTGCAAGTGCGCATGTGCGTATGAATCTGGATCCAACCTTCCATACTGTTTGTGGTGACGCAAGGTTTCTGATGACAGGGTCACAGGGAAGTCCCTATTGGTAGGGTGTATATTAATTATACAATAAGGGCATACTAAGCACATTATGCCCTATCCAGACCTGAGCCATGAACTTTTAGGTGAGGACGGTTCTGAAATATTAGGATACGGTTCCGGTAGCATAAGACCCAGTAAGTGATGCAAGTGGCCTGCCCTTATCAACTAGTGAATTGTGGGCCCGGGCGCAAAAAATATGCTTTGGCCCTGATGGTATCCCAGGTAACCTGGTGGGGAGCTTCGACAGTGGAGTGATAATGGCTGAGGGCCCTTGTAGATAAGGCTCTAGAATGCAGGGTTCTTTTGGCTTTCTGTTACTGTGTTTTCACTGAATATACAGAAATGCAAAGTTGCGGCAAAGAGATTGAATAATAAAATGCGTGTGTGAAAATTTATTTATAAAGGGAAAAATATACATAAATTTGACCTTGGTTCTTAATAGAATATATGTGTTTTCTATACAATGTGTCTGTAATATATGACATGTAGACAATACACAGGTCATTTTTTTCTGTTTTTCATAAAACTTTTATTCATATAATAGACGTGTCTTTATCCTTATAATGCATACAATATTTTTATAGTCTGCCATGCATCACTAATACTTTGTAACTCTATATAACCCCTATATTGAAGACTATGGTAAGTCTGAGATGCTGTCTAACAAATACATTTGTACTTTGCTTTAAATATATGTGAAAATTCCATATCTCATATTGTCTATTTTTCCACAATAGCAGCTATGCAACTATGTTTAAAAAAAATTCATTTGTGGGACTAGCAATTTATATTCCTGTGTAATCCCAATGTCATTTTACCTAAATTAATTATTCAGTGGGTGTGAGGGGCATACATGTTTTTCCTATTTACATAAATAATTTTCTTGATTGAATGTTGATTTATTATTCTTTGAAATAATATTATTTTACAGTTTTGTAAAATATCAGATTTAATGTTTTGAATCAGTAAAAAGTAAAAATGCATTCTACTGTTGGTGGAACCGTTTTATTTTATATACACTACAAATCACCTAGAATATATATACTATACTATACAATACTATACTATACTAAACTAATACTAAACTACTTTCTATAACTCACTATTAATCAATGGAATTAATTTGGAATAATTAGCCATAAGCATCCACAGCTCCACACCGAGAAGCTGACCCAAAGCTTTAGCACAGAAGATAAGCAGATTAGCATGTGACCTATCCAGAATTCTGACATTAGTAACTCTGGTTACGTTGTATTGAAAATGAGCACTCATTTGAAGCATACATATGCATGTCTATAGGCAGATGAGCTGAGAGATATAGTGCAGCAGTCTATACAAGTATGCATTTTTTAAAAATCATTTTTGTTTGCCTGTTCATTTTGCTTTACCAAAAATTCAAAATCTTTAAAAATGGAAATAATTATTCAAAAAATGTCTAAGCAAAATTAGCAAAAAAATACGCTATTCAGGCAAAAATAATGTAGTGCATGCTTAGCGTTAGTGTTTGCAAATGTTTTTTATTCTTCTATTTGTAGCAAGGGTGCCCTCAATTATGCATTCTTTGCCAGGACTTGTTATGGCCACAAGGAGAGAGACAGAACTCCACCCCCACAGTGCTCTGGGGCTGGGAGGAGTTCCCAAAGAGGAAGTGAGGGCTGCAGTGTCTGAGGCAGAAGGAGAGAAGAGAGCATGTGAGCAGAGGAGTTGCAGAGGATCTGCAGAGAAGTTACTGAGGAGAAATCAGAGAGCAGAGAAAGACTTGCCCAGACAGCACATGATCTGCTGCTGAGTTTAGTCTAAGTGTGGCAGAACCTTGCAAGTGAGATAAGAAGAACTAATAGCAAGATCAGGCTAGTTGAGTGCCCTGAGCTGACACGCTTTGGAGCTGCAGTTAGAGACTTCATCAATCCGGAGCTAAGTAACTGCATTTAATCACACTGATACACTGGTGCTTCACAATATATCTACTGTTCTGCATTACTATTACACTGCATTAAGATTCAAGTAAAGTGGACTTTGGGACTTTGTTGCACACATCCTAAATGGGATTTTGGGACTTCCTAACATACGTAGCCCGGGTTACCACCGTTCTACACGTGCACCAACGTTATTAGTCTAGTAAATCTGCTTAGTTAGATAGGAAAACTATAGAACTGTTTAGAGCTTTACTGTTACTGTGTGATTGTAGCTGCAGCGGGCCTGAGTGTGTGTAATGGCCGCCATCTTGTAGAGACTTCGCACGTGTAGTCGCCATTTTGAGAGGTTAACCTTTTGTATTGTATGTCCATTACTGTTTGCCATTGTTCCTAATTCATTGCCAACCCTGTTATTCCTGCCCAGTAAAACAGCCCTCTTTAACCCTTACTATTCCCGGTCCCAAGCTGTCCTTAATAAATACCATTTCCATTTCCCCTACTTGCGGTGTGGTCCCAGTTTTTACTATTAGTGTGGTGGGGTACAAGGGGCTTCCCGAGTCAGCCCTGGTGGAAACAACAAGTGTCCGCATCCCATACACACTGTCCAGAAGACTCGTGTGGAGACACTGAAGCTACTAACTCCCATATTACACCACCCCTTGTACTACGCAGGGGAAAGGAGTGCTACATTGGAGGCACTACTGAGATCCAGAGTACTATACTCAGAAAAGCCACTTAACGACAGCAGCCATGACAGGTGTCACAGGGATAGAAGTGTTCGCCTGGTGCGAGGCCTGAGAGGTAGCTCCAGAGCATATTCTATGCCTGCAAGGAGACTTTACCGATGTTCCAGATGATCACCCTCACATTGCAGCAGGTGGCTGAAGTATAGGAGCCGAAGGTAGTCGATCGTTGGGAAGCTATGGGAGAAAACAAAGCTTGCGTTCTCATAGAAACGTCCAACACAGTCGACAGAGAGTTAATCCCGGGGGTGATCAGAGCAAGTGAGGGTAGTGCAGCTAGATGGATCATCATTTGGCCCCAGATACGGCCGTGCCCCCAAGAGCAAGAACAGGGGAACAGCCAGCATGTTATCAATCCAGACAGCTGCTTGCCCACCTCCCCACAGTCGGGGGAGGGTGATGATGCAATGTCAATACGGCCCAGTATGGGGAAGTTTTAGCAACTGCTATAGGACAGCTAGCTGAACAAGTGAGCCGCATGCACCATGATGGCATTACTGAAGGTTATGGCCTAGCTCTCGGGTCAAACCAGTCCCAGCTGGAGAAGAGAGTTATGAGTCCTGGTGGGAGGCCGCCCTCCAATCTTTAGAAGACTGGGAATGTGCTGAATCTGTCAAGCGCAAGAGGCTAATAAAGAGCCTGCGGGGACCTGCTGCAGAGGTGGTAAAATCGGGGAAGAAAAGTAATCCCCGTGCACCTGCGTTGTCATAGATGTGCTGGATGACATGTATGGAGAAACAGCTGATGGAGATAATCTCTCTTTAAATTAAAGCACACTAACCAGAAGCCTGGGGAAAAGCTGTCAGACTAATCAGCTGATTCACAAAATTGTGGAGAAAGGAGGAATAGCCTTAGAAGATGTGAATTCCTATACAATGCAGCAGATGCTTAAAGGGGCCACTACAAAGGACCCAGTGGCTCCGAAATTTCGATACACTGATTTGGGGAAAAGCCCCCTTTCATTTGGTGAGCTGTTGAAAGAGATCAGGAAAGAAGAGATCCTGGTAGCTAGCAGGGAGAAACCTACAAAGAAGGATGCAGTACTTTTGACCGAAGCTAAGGCTGAAATTTCCAAAAGTGAGTTAATGCAAATGTTACAGATACAGGGTGAACAGATTTCCAAACTACTAGCCGGTCAGGCATCCCCACCCAAAAACTACTATTCAAAAGTACCCTGGGGGAGAAACCCCCAACAGGATGAAGATAGAAGGAGACTGTGGAGACAGCCTGAAGGATGCTATGTCTGTGGAGATATGGGCCACATTGCCCAAAATTGTGCTGCTAGGTGGAACCGGAGGAGATCCCCTACCCCACCTATTCGAAGTGATCAACCATCAGGAAACGGGAAGGGACCAGCAAGCCCACTGTTGGCCCTCTAAAGAAACCACCACTGAACCGAGAAAAGGAACAAAGACTGAAAAGCAGGAAGACTGTTCCTGAAGGATTAATAGGACCTGCTCCAACCGTGCCAGTGTCCATAAACGGTCAGTTCTGTGCAGCCTTGCTGGATAGTGGGTCACAGGAGTCTATCATTTTCGAGGGGTGATACCGGCGACACCTCTCAAAAGTTCCTTTGAAGCCACTGTCAGGATTAACCCTTTGTGGTCTCAGTAACCAGAATTTCCCATACCTCAGCTATGTCACCGGGACGCTGAAGCTTCCTCACAAAGTGCTTTTGCTACTGGCAGGAGTAGATTGCAAGATACAAGTCTTAGCTCTAGTATGCCCTGATGTGGAAGGAGAAGTCAGAGAGGTGCCCATCATAATCGGCACCAATGCTAATATCTTTTGCAGTCTGGCCCAGTGGTGTCGAGAAGCTGGGGGAGAGGACTACACCAGAGTGCTTACAATACATCCCATCTGCTTGGCAGCATACCAGAGGATGAAGAAAGAGGCACGTGAAGTCAAGAGAGAGTTGAAGCCTGATAGTTTTGAGCCTTGCTTTGAGGGAAGTGATATTTCTCCTTCTGACAAAGAAAACGTGGTCAAAGGGATGCCACAGAGAGCCTCAGCATTTTCATTAGGAGACTCAGATATGGACTTAGCTCTGGGAGTGGAGCATTGGATCAAGTTGAAGGATGAGAGACCTTTCAGAAAAAGATCAAGGAGACTGGCCCCAGTGGATTTAGAGGATGTTCGTGAGCATTGGGACTTAAGAATGTGTGTTAACTACAGGACTTTGAACAAGAGAACAATTCCTGACCAATATACTGTGCCCCGAATTGACGAAGCATTGGACTGCATGTCAGGAAGTAAATGGTTCTCTGTGCTGGACCTCCGAAGTGGGTATTACCAGATACCCATGCACCCTAAAGATGCTGAGAAGATAGCTTTCATTTGTCCACTGGGATTCTTCCAATTTGCCAGAATGCCCCAAGGAATTACAGGAGCCCCAGCTACCTTTCAGAGATGTATGGATCGAGTGGTAGGAAATATGAACTTCAGGGAGGTCATAGTCTACTTAGATGACTTGATAGTCTTTGGAAGGACTCTTGAAGAACACAACGAAAAGTTGTTCAAAGTCCTGGACCGGCTCCTGAAACATGGATTAAAGTTATCCATTGACAAGTGTCACCTCTGCCAGACATCGGTCAAGTATATTAGACATCTAGTCAACATATAAAGAGTGTCTACTGATCAAGACAAGGTAGCTGCAGTGTTGGAGTGGCCAAGGTCCATGAAGTTGGAAGAGCTCAGGTCTTTATTGGGAGTTTGTGGCTACCTACAGAAGTTTGTACCTGGCTAAACCAAGCCATTGAATGATCTAACTAAGGGTTATCCACCGCCCAGAGGAGTGACTTCTGCTAAGAAGAGAGAGGTACCTTACCACAAGGTGAATGCCGTGTTTGGAGAAAGATGGACAGAAGCCTGTGAAGGGGCTTTCAAAGAGATAAACAAACGCTTGACAGAAGCTCCTGTGCTGGCATATGCTGATCCCATTCTGCCTTATATACTCCACGTGGATGCTTCGATGGAGGGACTTAGGGGAGTGTTGTATCAGAAACAGGAAGGGAGATTACATCCAATTGCCTATGTAAGTTGAAGCCTGACTCCCAGCGAGAAGAACTATCCATTCCACAAAGTTGGAGTTCTTGGCTCTCAAATGGGCTGTGGTGGACAAGCTGCATGATCACCTCTATGGGGCCAGTTTTGAGGTGCAAACAGATAACCCCCTGACATATGTACAGACGACTGCAAAACTTGATGCCACAGGTCACCGGTGGTTGGCAGCACTAGCCATCTACAATTTCAGTCTGAAGTACCATCCCGGCAACACCAGTGTGGTGGCTGATGCATTATCAAGATTGCATGGCTGACCTTGTGATGGACAGGAGGAAGCTTGGATTGAAGTCCCCGCTCCAGAAGTGAGAGGAATGTGACATGAGGGGAGAGTAACGATCCCCCCGGCCAGAGATGGAAAAACCTCGGAGAACTTGGAGGGACCATGGAAGATTACGTAGGCTGCAGCATGACCCAATAGCCCAATGGTCTTCCAGTTTAGAGACTGAGTCTACTGAACTTGATGAGTAATAGGGATTTGACAAGTGGTGGTACCCCCTAAAGAAGTTCAAACATGTAGGCCCAGAAAGCAATTGAAGAAAGGCCAGATGTCACAGTTGAGGTGGATGAACCGCAGCCTGTAAAGGAAGAATTAAGGGATGAGCCCCAGTCTTTGGAAGAAGACAAAGTGCTAGAGAGCATCCCAAGTGAAAGGCCACCAGGGGGAGATGAGGGAGTCCCTGAAGCTCGTACCCGCCCCAGAAGGGACATTAGGCCACCCATGATTTTAACATATGATTCGTTGGGTCAGAGTATGGAGGTGCCCAGAGTAACACACCCCCATATGATACAAGCTTGGCCTTACTACAATGTAGGCTTTCCCAGTGTGTGTGAGTAGTGGTTTAGGAAGGCAGGATGTTTTAACCTACCCTTGCTTTATAGGTGGAGCTCCCTCACAAAATTGTTACTATCCTGTGCCAGAGCTCCAGGATGAGAGTGTAGCAAGGGTGCCCTCAATTATGGACTTATGGCCACAAGGAGAGAGACAGAATTTCACCCCCATAGTGCTCTGGGGCTGGGAGGAGTTCCCAGAGAGGAAGTGAGGGCTGCAGTGTCTGAGGCATAGGGAGAGAGGAGAGCTTGTGAGCAGAGGAGTTGCAGAGGAGTTACTGAGGAGAAATCAAAGAGAAGAGAGACACTTGCCCAGGCAGCACAGCATCTGCTACTGGGTTTAGTCTAAGTGTGGCAGAACCTTGTAGAGACTTGACCTTGAGCGGGGTGCCTTTAGCTGACACGCTGTGGAGCTGCAGTTAGAGACTGTCATCAATCCGGAGCTAAGTAACTGCATTTAATCACACTGATACACTGGTGCTGCATAATACATCTACCGTTCTGCATCACTATTACACTGCATTGGGATTCAAGTAAAGTGGACTTTGTTGCACACATCCTAAATGGAGCTTTATGACTTTCTAACATAACCCGGGTTACCACCATTCTACAAGTGCACCAACATAATTAGTCTAGTAAATCTGATTATTATAGTTAAATAGGAAAACTATAGAACTGTTTAGAGCTTTACTGTTACCGTGTGATTGTGGCTGCAGCGGGCCTGAGTGTGTGTAATGGCCGCCATGTTGTAGAGACTGTTCGCACTTGTAGTCGCCATTTTGAGAGGTTAACCAATTGTATTGTATGCCCATTACTGTTTGCCATTGTTCCTAATTCACTGCCAACCCTGTTACTACTTGCCCAGTAAAACAGCCCTCTTTAAAACTTAATAAATACCATTTCCATTTTCCCTACTAGTGGTGGTGTCCCAGTTATTTACTATTAGTGTGGTGGGGTACAAGGGGCTTTCCGAGTCAGCCCTGGTGGAAACAGCAAGTGTCTGCATCCCATACACAGTGTCCAGAAGACTCGGGAGGTGGCACTGAAGCTACTAACTCCCATATTACACCATCCCTTATACTACGCAGGGGAAAGGGGTGCTACATATTTACCAGTTTAGTTTGTATGGTTACATAGTGCTGTGTTATTGTTATTATAAAAATAATAATAATTTTTGGAGGTAGTGCAGGAAATATGGGCTGTTATTGGGCTCACTATACCACTAAACTGCCCACTTTCTCGTTTAAATATAATGGCACAACCTCTTCCACTAATGCAGAGTAAACAGGAGCGAACACTTGTGGATCAGATACTTTATGTCCATTTTTCTGTGCTCGTCACCATTCTGCGCACCTGCAGTGCAAATACACTGCGCTTATACATAGAAATAAGTGTAAGCTCAGCTCCCAGTGCCAAACTCAACTGATAAAAAATCATTTATCAGGTAGATAACTCAACCTTGGGTATGTGTTTGTTCATTTTACAAGCTCTAAGATGGAGTTATGCCTTTATTGCAAATGCAAGTTATCAGCAATTTTGGTGGGTATATGTCATTGGACATTCTTATTACAACAAAACTCTCAGGAAATCATAATACATTTCCCTTTAGACTTTATGAGGTTGTACTCATTTTGGTTTGCGTCTGCATGGTAGTCTTTGTTTAAGCTAACAACCCACCTCCCCCCCAGCACACACACTTCCCCAACCCCCCACCCAAAAAATAAAAGTAAATAGCATTGTCAAAGACCTTATACTGTGGTTAATATTATATGCAATACAAAAATACATCTAAAGCAGGTTTTTTCACAGACAGGATAATAGTATCTATCTTAGAAGCATAATCCATTATGACAATTTATGGAGACCTTGGGAGAAAAGTAATATAGTGACAATGAGGAAGGTAATAAAATCAATTTGCAAACGTCAAAGACAAATTGTATGACTAATGTAGGTGCAATGTTTTACATAAATCGTATTTGTATGTAACCTCTAACATAATTTTTTAGACTAGTCAAGTATTTCAATATTTAAACATCTATTATAAGTTGTATTGGAAAAAAGTTATAAAAATAAAATCAACATTTTATTAAAATAGAGAGATTTTTACATCTATTTTTTTTGGTTGATAATCTAATAACATCTGCACACAATTTATTAAATATAAATTTAGAATTTATAAGGCACAAAAACCTGTTTTGATCATTTTTTTTTTTTTATTATGTTGAAAAAGTATTTATTATGTGTAATGTGTAATTTCAGCAATGAAATCAGAGGTATAGTTGCTAGATTAGTAAAAAAAAAAAAAAGGAACCTATTTTCAATGCTAGTAAAACACTCCCTAAAAAAATCTCTATTGGTAAGAAGAAAAAAAATGCATTTTTGTAAAGAAAAAAATCACTTTGCTTTACTATACTGGAGGAGAGTTTTCTGTCACATCATCAGATTTGATGATTCCACCCCTATCCCAAACCTTGTGAACAAATACTTACACACAACCCATCTTACAGACATATAACTATATATTCTGTGATATCACTCTCCTGACTAAAGACAGGGGACAGGATCTAGACCTGCGCCCGACAGGTCATTTACGCACGCAAGGTGCGTAAGCGACCTGATTTGACTGGAGGGTGCATGCGCCCTCCAAATTTTACACTAGGGTTACAATAGTAACCCTAGAGTAGCAACATTGGTACGGAACTATTGTATCTCACTAAAGTGGGTGGGGGGAAGCATGCAAAGTGTACAGTGGGGAGGGGGCTCCCACACTTGTGCAGATAAGTGGTCATGCGGACCGCTTATCCGCACAAGTGCTTTAAGGTAGGCTTATGACAGCATAAGCTGCCATAAAGCATACACAAGAGAGGGGAGTGACAGGGGGCATGCACACCCCTCTCTCTCTTGGACAGAGAGACCTCCACACGTATGGAAAGTGTGCGTGGGGTCTGGATCCGGCCCTGGATCCAGACTTCCAGCACAGATCTGGATTCTCAGAATGACATGGCGGGTAGGGCTGCATATGCCACGTATGCTAGGTAAAATGTATTTACATTTAAGGAAAGGAAATATTAAGGTAGATTCCTTCTCTCGTAAGCCCATACAAACAAGGGTAGTAGCATTGAGGTGCAGCAGAGATCAGGATCCTGAATCTATATCCCCCAACACTCACTTGGTTGTCTCCTGAATGCAGTTTTCTTGTAAGGGCTACTGCCTAAAGCACATGGTGGGTTCTTACCTAGGATGCACATACAATACATATGATTGCAGTGTCTCTTAAATTTCTAAAAGAAGATCCTGAACATTCCCACTACCACTAGTGGCCCAACAAGGACTGTAAAGCCAGGTATACACTAGCACAATCTTGACTGGTGTACACAAATCTCTCGTGATCAATTTAGGAGTTGACCAATGAAAGCCCATCCCCATAAGATGGACGTACCGGGTGCAGGCAAAGCAAACTATAGCCATAGGCATAGAGATACGGATTTTTCCAGACCTATACCAAATAGGAATATTTTTGAACCTCTAAAATTATTATTATGGATACTGAATTTGACTAAAATTTCTGAATATGTAGACAGGACCAACGTAAGTATAAGCAGTTTCCATTAACACAACTACTTGCACATTGGTTGCAGTCCCCACAACAATGGCCATCTTTCAGAAATAGAGACAGCTGAAAGTTACTTCTTGTCTGTCTCTATTTTTCGAATAGGGGGGTCTTTTAGAATCTTTTTTATGAATGGGTGAGTGTGCTGATCAGCATACTCACTTATTCATTTTCGCAGAGACCCGCAGGACCTGTCGCAGCTCCGGAGGTGAGTAACCTCTCAGGGGACTTTTAGTGTTAGGAAGGGGGGTTAAGGTTAGGCTATTGGGAAGGGAGGGTTAGGGCCATAGAATGGGTTGGGTAGTTTTTGCACCTACCTTTCGGAGCACCGTGTTCGGTGCTCTGGGGATTGATTGCTATGCCTCATCGTGGCATAAGCAATCAAAATCCTAGCCAGTTCGAAACTGGCTGGGAGAGGACGGCCCTATCGAAATAGGGCTGTTCTTAGCAGAGAACCACACCCCTTGCAAATTGCCCAGAGTTGCACATTTTCGCAAAGGTCACTTTATGAATAACATAGATTTGGATTTGTTAAAACGTCATATTAGAGGTCAACCTATATGAACTATTCAGTAGGACTTCCCACTCATCATCGACTATAGGACCCAAGTCAGACTGCAAGAGGGTTCTAAGCTTGTTTAATCTGCAGGTGAGGCGCTAAGTAGACACAAGTATATTCTAGACACCAAGCTTTCAGATTCAATGTCAAATAACAAGGATCTAACTGGAGAGATATTCAAAGGTTTTTAAACAACTAAAGAGAATAAGTGATGAAAACTTTCAATATCCTTTAAAGTGTAGTAGCCTCATAAATGAAAAGTTGCTTCAGAGGGGCGTATAGGGATCTATGACAGAGACTTTAAGATAATTATAAGCCCAATGCCAAGACTTCTGCGCTTGCAGAATAAACAGTGCAGGGTACAGCCAGTAACCTGTCAACTATGCAGCAAAATAATAGTACTGGAAATTTGGTGAAGCCATACCTTCCAACTCATATACTCATAACTAGTAATATAAATAGCTTTATTATAGGATATATATATATATATATATAATAAAACTTTTTATTCCTCCCTGTATATACATATATAAACACATATAAACAGTGCATATGCCATTTAGCCCCCAAAGTATTTATTAAATATGTCCACTGCACCAGATGTTGAGAACCAGCCAGAGGTTGAGAAAATCTGGTACAGGACATTTAGTAAAAATAAAAATTATTAAAATAAATGAATAGCATAATTTAGAAAAATTATTTTACTATCAAAGAATTACTGACAAAAAGTAAATATTAATACATATTTTTGGGGTATTTTTCTGCATTGATAATAATACAATATATATTAATTACTGTTATTGGACCGGATCCAGAGGTTAGTGAATTCCAACTGTCACTCCCCTCGCTCGTGTGGCCTTTATGGCAGTCACATTTAAGGTTAACGTACGGAATACCTGCTGATCTTCCTAACCCCTACTGTAAATTTTACATGCTTTCCCTCACCGACCTTAGCATGTGGAGGGGAAGCACATTCCTTTTCCTCTTATTTATCGTCATATGGAAATAAGTTTTGTACGATGGTAGTAACATTAGTAATAATAACGTAACATCTGGAGGGCACATGCGCCCTCCAGTCAAACAGCCCACTTACACAGTTTGCATGCATAAGTGGGCAAACGGACGGATACATTGATGCGGTTATTCTGTGTAAAAATACTATAGTGCTTTTTAATATTTGCAATTCATTTTTAATGTGATAGAAAGTACTGACCATTTTTTATATAGTTGTCCTTAATAAGAAATAAGTAGATTATTTTTTTGCAATTTATTACACGCACATAAATATTAATAATAATGTTACATTTCATAAGCAGTTTTATAGATTTCGCTGTACCTATATGGGCTTTATTGATGGTATTGCCATTAAAAAAATGGAACAACAGCAGATTTTATAATGTCTTGTAAAATTTATAGAGCAGCCAGTAAATCCCTTTCTTCTCTTTTAATCATTCTGTTGAAAATGAAATATACATTTATGTCAACACTAGAGAAACATTCTCATTTATTCTTCATTTGACTTTCCAGGGAAATAAGTATGCAGACAGACATGTAAGAATGAGTAAAGAACAATACATGGAACTATTACCTTGTTGTGAGCGCTGTAGAAGGCTAATTTTCCTGCGCTTGCATCTTAAACTTTAAGTTTTCAACGGAGAGTATTTCTATTTAATAAATCACCCTATTTTAGCATAAAATCATCCCTATACATATTTATAATTGTGCTTCATTAATTGAACAATCGTTTATTTTTTTAAATCAAATCTCCACAAGCTTTCCGAGAGGGTGACCTGTGCTGGATCTTACTAAGAAAGCACACTTTGGTTTATGGATCTTGTCATCTAAGTTCCTGACACCAGGAGCATTCTGTTGTAAGACAGTGGGATTTTAAACAGCTGGTAATGTTAACTCTTTTTCAAAATTACAGTCTCCAAATATAGTGTCTGCATAAGTGCGTCTGTCAGATGCATCATTTAGCCGTATGTTTACCGATATAAGCCATACTATTAGTATAATCTATTTTGCTGCTTGTTTTTAGTGACATATTTATGTTTATATTTATTAAACTTTATCTACAACCAATCGCTCCATCTTTTTTGTTTCAACCATTCTGAGATAATTTATTCTTTATATACATCTTTAGGGGGCTATAAGCACTGATTAGAGGTTTAGATAACCTTTTTCTCTTCTTATTATTTTACTGACTGTAGTAATTTTTTAGCCCTTTAAATTGTTTAGAAAGAAAAAAAACACACATTAGTAATATGCAAACCTGTATAGGCTGCTGGGAGTACACCTTGCAGTCTCTGCCTATACACATCCTTTGGCATGTTGCAAATGGATGCATTTTTTCTGTACGCTCTATGCAGAGCTGCAAAAGTCGCAACTTTGGATAGAACAAATGCAGAGCGGGCAGAAGATTTGTGCATTCGCTGCCCAAAAACTGTAGTAGGTCCATTAAGAACTTTACAGTATTATTTTGAATTATTATTTTGCAGAAAAAATCCTGCTAGAATTTCAGTGGTAAAGGAAACGGAGTGTTATCTATTAACAGGAGTACCAGATAAACTCCCTGAGTGTGCGTGGCGCCATCTCTGTTCACTCACCCCTCTTTTGCATTCATTGGTCCATCTTGCAGTGGGAGGGGTCCAGGTGGTGCATTAATTAAGGGTAGCTCCTCCTTCAAGTCGTGGCAGTCAGTCTTTGAATTCCCCACCCAAACCCTTCACTTGTTAGTATAGTTGTTAGTAGCTTGTTCGGTTTAGGCTGGATTTGCGGAAAGAAGGTTCCTAACTTCCTTTAAGAGTTTGTTCTTTAAGAGTTTGTTGCATACCTCATTTGTTTCTTTAAGCATTCCTTTGGCTTACTTGGACTCAGCTGTTGAATTTGCCGGCTAGTGGTCCCTGCCAATGGATTTGGCTGGCTTTATCGTTTACAGGTTCGTCTGAGTGGGTGACCTTTGCCTTGGCACCATAATGTCGGTGCAGTGTATGTTTGTTCCTTGGTGTGTCTGTTGTTTGGTTTGGAAGTATGCTTATTCATTTGGTATGATGTGTGTTACCCTGGGAGGGGGGGATTATTACTTATTTCATTTGTTTGGTGTTTAATGTGATGTAACCAGCTTTTCTTGCCCTCATCAAGTATTTTATATATAATGCAATAATAAAGATTTCCCCTTAGATCCAAATTTACAGATACATAGTATCTAACTTAAATTAATTAATAAAGTAAATTTTCTCCGACAAATACCTGTCTCTGTCTCGTTATTGGTTGTGGTACAAGGAGGGGTTTGGAAGGCATGGTGTCAGGCATCACGCATGGTAAGTTTATGTGATTATGGTAGACTCATTACCTTTTTTGTAAACAGTTAATATTTAACTTTTCAATTCAATAAATACTATGTGCTATATTTACTAAGCTGCAGGAAAGGAAAAGTGTAGATGTTGCCAATAGCAACCAATGAGATTCTAGCTCTCATTTTCCTATTACATACTAAAGAATGTCATCTAGAATCTGACTGTTTGCTATGGACAACATTTCTACTTTTCCTTTCCCGCGGCTTAGTAAATCTGGCCCTGTGAGCCATATAGAAACATAGAACGGCAGTCATGAGCCTATCCAGTCTGTCAAATATATTTTTTAAACATAGACTCTAATTGACCCTTAGTTTAATTTAACATTTTGAATAACCTGATATGCATGCAAACATGTATAAACTGTTCTGTTGTGTAAAACTCTAGCACCTCAGATAGGAGACTTTTACATTTATCAACTACCCTTTCAGTGAATTTTTTTTCTGCCCACTTCCTCTAAATCTACCACCCTCCAGTTTAAATGCTTGGCCATGTGTTTTAATACATCTTTTCCTTTGCATAATGCCACATTCATGTACCTGGTTAATCCCTTTGATATATTTGAAAGCTGCTTAAATATCCCCTCCCTTCCTCTCTCCTCTGCTCCAATCTATATATTTTAGGTTCCTTCCACGTTTAGTTCCTCTAGTGTTTCCTTGTATGTTTAATGAGGCATGCAGTCTACCATTTTAAGTCCATCTAGAGATATGTCCTCCAGAACTGAACACAGTATTCCAGGTGAGGCCATACTAATGATTAGTAAAGTGGCATTACTGCTTCTCACTCTGCATCCTGAGATTTAGGGACGAAATGGACTATATGCATTGGTTAATGATGTGATCATTGTGAACTAATTTTTAGTGGAATGTTTAATCCATGTCTTCTCATGGATGAAACTCAAAAAACTGGAAGTATACTGAGAGAAATAACATCTTTATTATATTTTAGTGGATACCGTGTAACATCTAAATGTATTATATTAAGAAATTATCATCTTTCAGAAGAAAATTACTATTTGATTTTAATAAAAGACTAGAGAATGAGACCTTGAAAGCACTGAGTAGTATCTGAGAATTTGTGCATAATTATGATAATTTATTGTAAGCATTTAATGTGGACTAATAAGGAAGAACACTTCATTAGGCGTAGTTCAGCATAGATATATTTTGATATTATTTGTCCTTAACCTAACGCAACATTCAGTGGCTTCTACTCCTATTCTTACACAACACATAAGAGGATTTACAACAATAATTTGTTTCTTTGAGGAAAAAAACCCATTGTCATAAGAAGAATGAGGTAAATAAATAATTCTCCAATTGTTTTCTGTTCTCTTTAAAACTTGTAGGTATGTGACACTTACCTAGATTCACTATGAGTAATTAAGTGAAGGCAATAATGCATACTGAATGTATTACAATATGGGAAGGAATGGCAGATACAAAAATGTATGCATTAATTGCTAAAACATACAGGTGCTTCATGGCAGTCAGTATAATTATTGGTGACCAACTAATACCCCTTTCACATTGAACCAAAAACCTGGGTCATTATAGCTGTGGCAGGCCCTGATGTTTTTCAACCTGAGTCACACAAGTGACAACCCAGGATTTGGACACGGGTGAAAGCAGGGTTATTACCGGGTATGACCTGGCTATCCTGCAGTATGAAAGGTTTTTCAACCTGGGTCACACAGAAAGCACTTCATTGGTGTCATTTGTTTACTATTGCACTGACGACAAGAGTTTCCAGGGTAAAAGTAAACAAATTACACAGTGTGATGGCTCACACTATTGCCAGGGCAGTCCCGGGTCCTGGAAATTCCCAGATCAACACTGCAGTGTGAACAGGGTCATCCCAGACTCTGTGACCCTGGGATGATCTGTAGACACAGAAATATCCTGAGTTCACAGACCCGAGATATTTTCAGGGCTGCGATGTTAAAGCGGCATAAGAGGTATGAATAGGACAAATTAAGGTTTGTGAGGACCCTGGATAATTCATTTGTGGAGGCTCCATATCCCCTTCTCTTCAGGGACCTGGGTACAACCACCTATCCAGGTCCTAACAAACGTTCCTAGCCCTAATGCTACAGACCCAGAAGCAATGTCTCTAGTCACCCCTACTACCTAATAATTTATACTTTTTTATACTGTATAACTCCCGAATTTTACAATATATTCCATTTATGCTGATTAAATAACAGAGAATTTATATGGTTATATCATAATATGCACTAAATGACTTGAAAGACTGCGTTTGGATTATAATAGAGTCAGAAAAAGTTCTAATTGACAATCACGGATTATGACACAACAAAGTAAAAATCCTGACAGGATATAAAGTATGTATTAAGTCAGTTCATTCCACTATGTTTCTCAAACATAACTCGTAGATGCCTGGGTGACATATATGTGATAATATATTTATATAAATAAAAAAAATATAAACTTCTAAATTGCAATTTGTCACAAAAGCAATATATCAGTATACTCTCTAGAGCTATTATTGCAACTTTTCCCTTTGTTGCTATTGCTAGCAGATTACCTCTGCCTTTCATGCACCTGTTTGCATTTACTTATACATTGATCTGAGCAACTTCCATACGTGTATTATATTTGCGACTGATCCAGAGACAAACACAAAAAAACCAAACTAACCTACATTCCGTAAAACTGAACGCACATATTTGGACTTCTATACAGCATCCAGATGTGCAGGCAACTGCAGCTCTGCATTCCTATCCAAACACAGCAGATTGCGTACAGGCACAGTACAGCCTAACACAATTTTCCAAATACATTCCTTTTCCCCAGTGATCCAGATGCAGTGTGCTACACTCTTGTTTCTGCTATACATAACAATGTAGTGTGTACTTAAAATGAATAATCAGTTACATGTGTGTGTGTTTTATGTTATACCTGTGCCCCTATATGGGTCAAAAAACAAACTAACAGTTCAATATTTTAAATTATTAATTAAGAAAATGTACATTTTTATACATTGAGAAAGTGTATATTGAAATTTAAATACATACCACTATGTGTGTGTGTGAGAAAGATTTGTATGTACATATACATACATATATACATACATACATATAAACACACATACATACATACATACATACATATACATACATACATATACATACATATATACATACATACATACATAGACTATTTTTGCATTTATTGTATTTTTGACAGAACCAATATAAACAACTTTGTACGTATTATAAATATTTATTTGACTTTTTGTAGTATGCTATTATGCATAAGGAGAGAAATATGAAGCAAAACAAATATAGGACTGTTTCTAATATAAAAGGAGCTAAGGATTGTCGCAAAAAGGTTATAAAAAACAGTGAAATAAAAGAAAACACATAAATTCTTGACAACAATCATTACAAGAGATTTATGGCACATTATATTGGGTGAATATCTCTGATAGGAAGAAAAATGTAACTTTGTCAAGCAGTTGTTTTCACACCCTCCCCTCAAAGTGAATAATTGCATGGGAGGAGAGGAGCAGGTCTGGGTTTCTTTTGTTAACTCCCATTGCTATTAAAAAGTGCAAGATTGCCATAAAGGTGCCATGAAACAGTATTGTTACCAAGCTCATATTCATCAGGATACTTGTTGACAATCACATGTAGCTGAATCAGAATAAGGAGCTTATTTGTTTTTTTGCTTTTTGTGGTCACTTCAGCTCATAATAGATAAACTGATGTTTGACAAAAGCAAAAATGTCTAAAATCCAAACAAAGACAAAACTACCTGTAGGAATATTCATGGCAATGAATCATCTGCTACAGAATAATACTATGTTTGTGTATTGTTATTATGTTTTGTTCTACCAATCTTTGCTCTTTGACCCCATACTAACACTGTTTCATTTATTGGACTACACATTTTGACATTGAAAGAATTATAGTCATTATAACAGTATCCCCAACAATACAGAGTAGTTGTCTAGTATTTCCAATGTTTGCCATTTTCTGCACTTCTTTCAGACAGTAAACAAAGTACTGTAAAGGGAAGTGTGCAACAGAAAATGTATATTTACATTTATCAACATTAACAGAATATTAAATATATATTTTATCACAAAAGACCCGTGAAACGCAGTAATGCCAGGAGTTCAGAAGGATTTCGATTTAATTGTAAAATATAAATATTGTAGGACTTATTTTAACCTTTCAGCCCTCAAAAGTCTTTGATTTTCTCCCTATTCAGGTGCAGAGGTGGAAACTCTGTCCCTATCTGAACCCTGACACCCAAACTCTGCTCTAGATCGCTCTCTCTTTCTCTGCATTCAGGTACCAATGACTATTGGACTGTCAATCAAAATTTACATACTCTGCTGTCAGTCTGTCAAAGAAAATACTTGACTGGCTACTCCCCTTAACAATAACACAATCAAACTCTAGAAGAATAGAAAAAAATATCCTTAGTTTAAACAAAAAAAAAACTAATAAAAATTTAAAAGGAGCACTAAAACAAAAAAAAAGATTTTTTTTAATTTTTACATATTATTATATGCACTATTTTAATTAAATAAACAACCCAAATAAATATGTAAATATATTTGTATTTCTTTTTTTTTTTACTGAAAACACAATACAATTTTAACTAACAAGTGAGTGTAAACACATTCTACATGCTATACATGTTTAGCATTTTGCTTGGTGTCTTACGACATAAATAGCAATTGGTGGTGTTTTGTTTATTGTTTTGGGTTTTGTCATTTATAAATTTAGGGGGTTATTTTTCTACTGTACAAAAATGCCATCCATTTGCAGCATTCCTTTATATCGAATATGATTAATCCATTGCAAGGCTTTAATTACATCTATTGTTATGTATGCTTAATACAAAAAAACTGGGTCTTTTGTTAACAATTTCCATTTACAACTTTTATACATTATATAAAACAATCATTTGAACAATTCTGTATTTTGTTTAATTCATTCAGGATTTTAGGGTTGAATAATAGTTCAATAAGGAAGAGAAGATTTTTTTCTTTGCTTTTGCTCTGTTATGGCAATAAACCAAACTAAATAGTACTCAATATTTTAACTGAACTGATGGGGAAATTGAATAATCTGTGCAGACTAGGACAGTCAATAAAATGTGATTTTGTTTTTCTTTTACTTCTCCAACTCAAATGTTCTAAATGTTGGAATTACTCTGGGCAGATAAAATAATCTCTGGGTGACATTGCAATGCATCATAATTTAACCATTTTCGATCCTCTTTCCAAGGTTTTATTACTGAATGTGCTTTTAAAATATTTAGCTCATGTCGCTGAAATGTTAATACAGTTTACAATCGACATACTGATTATATAATAGTAACTTAATCCAGCTAATGGAAAAGTCATATATTGGTGAGTTTTTGGTTAGAAGTAAGTGCAGTGCAGATCCTTGAGCAGTAAATGGGTTTATCCACCCTCATAAAACAAATACATTTATTTTCTACATTATCATAAAACATCCATGTTTTTACAACTGTAGCAGTTCAGCAAAATCATTAGCATATTTTGGCTGTGATATTGTTTTACTCTGACCCGTATAATAAGTGTCACATTAGCAACACAACAAATCAAACGTTTGTTAATTTCCCTCGCTTTCCCACACAGCTGCTAGTGTTATCGTGTCACCAGATTTTAATTAATATGATAAGTAACACTTGCAAGACAACAGGCAGATTTTTTCCCTCTCGGCGTGCACAAGTGTGGACTAAAAAAAAAGAAAGAAAGAAAGGGGGGAAAAAAGAGGGAAACTGCCCCACGCTTTGTTACCAGCAGAATCATTTTAACTCAATACTACAGTTATTTCCTTTTATAGTTCATATGAATCCTATTAGAAAAATAGGAGCTGTCTAAAAAGAGAGTACTAGTGTTATAAATTATATATATAT